>OZ023314.1:59029503-59302560 GCA_964007375.1 Ophion obscuratus
CGTCGCTCGCTCACGGACACGCGCTACTATGATTGTGTGATGGGCGCGTAAGAGACTAGAGAGGGGGTAACTTTTACGCGCGATCTGGCTGCACTGCCCGGCGGCATAGGCACGGTGCGTCTACGGGCGAGGGACCGTATGTTTTCGTGTGCGAGTAAATATACCTCGCTTCAACGAGTCAGCGCTGCGTGCATAGCCTTCCCCCACTTCTCTCAGCCCACAGACCACGCGTCTACGTCGTGGATACGCTATACTGGCGATAAGTCCCGCCGAATGAATAATTTCCTGGATAAACTTCCAAAACGCGGGATCCGAATTTCGATCTGAAATCTGGAATACACCTTCCTTTTAATACTTTAAGAGATTCCCTAAAAAGATTGGCGGCGAGGGGCCATAGTTGTCGAGATGTCGATTTTTGAACGTCACTTTTTTTAACGCCGTCCTACTATATCTATAGCTGGCGGGCTAATTGTTAGTATTAAAAGGAAGGTGTACAGTACTACCTCTCTAAGAGAGCCCTCGCTAAGAGAGAATTTCCCCGCCGTTCCGCTTGAGCGCATTTTATGGCTTCCCCCACCTAGCTCGAGCTGTCCAGTGTACCTGAGGCCTCTCGAGTTTGTCGCGGACAACTCGATAAGAGATCGCGAGCGATTTCAGAAAATCGCACGTCGCACGATTGTCAAATGGATAATATTCCTTTGTATAATAATATATACGTTTGAGCCGTAAAGTCGGAGAAAAAAACATGCACCATAATTAAATTTCAAGTAGTAATTTAATGCAAGTAAAATATATTTTAATAGACATTAACACAGCATAGAATATTATTGATATTGATAAAAATTATCGAGGCTACATTATACTAGAGATATGTTTATGAGTAGTAGTAATAAATGCAAATATCGTACAGCATGTACAATATGTATGTATCATAACATATATACTATACATCAGAGTATAGAGTCCTGTTGACGTCCGCAAGAATCGTAGAGACGGCTTCATTTTCGTGATCAGCTGGCGCTCTTTTATCGAGTTCGAGTGGAGAAACACATACACGCTACCACATGCGCGATTTTCGAGCGCGCTAACCTAGCGGTGGGGGAAGGCTTCGGCGACGAATTTCTCGAGAATTTCTTCCCCTAACCGCCCTAGACCGCTCTCTTAGAGAGGTAGTACTGTATTCCAGATTTCAGATCGAAATTCGGATCCCGCGTTTTGGAAGTTTATCCAGGAAATTATTCATACGGCGGGACTTATCGCCAGTATAGCGTATCCACGACGTAGACGCGTGGTCTGTGGGCTGAGAGAAGTGGGGGAAGGCTATGCACGCAGCGCTGACTCGTTGAAGCGAGGTATATTTACTCGCACACGAAAAAATACGGTCCCTCGCCCGTAGACGCACCGTGCCTATGCCGCCGGGAATGCCGAAAGTCAAGCGTGGCACTGTAGCTAGATGAGAGGGGATATAAAACCTAGGCGGACGCTCAAGCGGGAGTGAGAAAGCAGTACAACCTGAAAAATAGTAAAACGCGGGAGTGTGAAAAAAGTGCTGAAATGACCCACGTATAGAAAGGATGGTGTTGGAGTTTGCTTGGATAGCTCGAACGTAAATAATGATTTAGTTTAAGTTTGTATTGTCTCATTTTTACTATCATCAGATTTTTTTTGCATTTTCAAATCGTAGAACTCTAAATGAGCATCTTGAAAAATAAGTAAACGATTCTCGTATGAAAATTTTCCCAGAAAAACCATCAGCCAACCAAAAAATGTATTCGCATCACACTCTAACGATGGAAGTATCAATCTTCTTAGGAAAAGACGTGGACGAGGGGGAATCGCCCCATGTTTTTATACTCCAATAAGGCGCGGTTCTGGAAAAGTGCATGTTTCTTCATGGACAATTACTTGCGAATTTCGTTGTGGAAGGGGCCGAGCGATTTTCTCAAATGGGTAGCCCGATAATGGTAAAGCCTCGCACGGTTATCGATTAGGCATGATGCCCTCATAAGAGTGGGTTCCGGAAATTGAAAATCGTTGCCAATCTTTTTGTAGCTTTCCTCAGATACTAGGAACAATCGGCGCAAATAAAAAAAACTGGGAATCCGTTTACCGCCGGAAATACTATTTTCATTCGACTTTCACTCCCACATAAGGGTGGGTTCCGGAAGATGGAAATCGTTGCCAATTTTTGTATGAATTTCGTTGGGTACTGGAAACGATCGGCGCAAATAAAAAAACCGGGAATCCCTTTATCGCCGGAAATACAATTTTTATTCGAATTTGACCCCCTCTCCCACCCCCGATAAGGGCAGGTTCCGGAAGTGGGAAATCGTTGCCAATTTTTTTGTGGCTTTCGTTAGGTACTAGGAACGATCGGCGCAAATAAAAAAACCGGGAATCCCTTTATCGCCGGAAATACAATTTTTTATCGAATTTCACTCCCTCTCCCACCCCCGATAAGGGCAGGTTCCGGAAGTGGGAAATCGTTGCCAATTTTTTTGTGGCTTTCGTTAGGTACTAGGAACGATCGGCGCAAATAAAAAAGCCGGGAATCCTTTTATCGCCGGAAACACAATTTTTATTCGAATTTCACCCCTTCTCCCACGCCCGATAAGGGCAGGTCCCGGAAGTGGGAAATCGTTGCCAATTTTTTTGTAGCTTTCGTTAGGTACTAGGAACGATCGGCGCAAATAAAAAAACCGGGAATCCCTTTATCGCCGGAAATGCGCTTTTCATTCGACTTTCACTCCCCCATAAGGGTGGGTTCCGGAAGTTGGAAATCGTTGCCAATTTTTTTGTGGCTTTCGTTAGGTACTAGGAACGATCGGCGCAAATAAAAAAGCCGGGAATCCTTCTATCGCCGAAAATACAATTTTTATTCGAATTTGACCCCCTCTCCCACCCCCGATAAGGGCGGGTTCCGGAAGTGGGAAATCGTTGCCAATTTTTTTGTGGCTTTCGTTAGGTACTAGGAACGATCGGCGCAAATAAAAAAACCGGGAATCCCTTTATCGCCGGAAATGCGCTTTTCATTCGACTTCCACTCCCCCATAAGGGCGGGTTCCGGAAGTGGGAAATCGTTGCCAATTTTTTTGTGGGTTTCGTTAGGTACTAGGAACGATCGGCGCAAATAAAAAAAACCGGGAATCCCTTTATCGCCGGAAATACAATTTTTATTCGAATTTGACCCTCTCTCCCACCCCCGATAAGGGCGGGTTCCGGAAGTGGGAAATCGTTGCCAATTTTTTTGTGGCTTTCGTTAGGTACTAGGAACGACCGGCGCAAATAAAAAAACCGGGAATCCCTTTATCGCCGAAAATAAAATTTTCATTCGAATTTCACCCCTTCTCCCACGCTCGATAAGGGCGGGTTCCGGAAGTGTGAAATCGTTGCCAATTTTTTTGTGGCTTTCGTTAGGTACTAGGAACGATCGGCGCAAATAAAAAAACCGGGAATCCCTTTATCGCCGGAAATGCGCTTTTCATTCGACTTTCACTCCCCCATAAGGGTGGGTTCCGGAAGTTGGAAATCGTTGCCAATTTTTTTGTGGCTTTCGTTAGGTACTAGGAACGATCGGCGCAAATAAAAAAACCGGGAATCCCTTTATCGCCGGAAATACAATTTTTTATCGAATTTCACCCCCTCACTCACTCCGATAAGGGCGGGTTCCGTTACTTAAAAATCGTTCCCAATTTTTTTGTAGGTCTCTTTAGGTACTAGGAACAATCAGCGCAAATAAAAAACTGAGAAATTCTTTACCAACGGAAATACAATTTTCATTCGACTTTCACCCCCCCCCCCTAAGGGTGGGTTCCGGAAGTTGGAAATCGTTGCTAATTTGTTTGTGGCTTTTCGCAGACGCCCGAAACTGATGCCGCAAATAAAAAATCCGGGAATGTCATTATCACTCGAGATATAATTTTTTTTCACTTTCAACCCCTCAATAAGGGTGGATTCTGGGCCCCCAAATTTTTTTAAACGTTTTGTATAGCCTGTACAGATATTCTGGAGTCATAATGTACCCGAAAAAAATTAATTAAAAATAAAAAAAAATTCAAAGATTTTCGTTGGAATCCAACGATGCAAACTTCAGGCTCATTGCATCGTTTGTACCACCGCAAAATCGTTTGTACCCATCTGTACCATCGAGCAATCATTTTGACCACCGAGAAATCGTTTGTGCCCGGTCGAACCAACGAGTAAATCGTGTGAACCCGATTGTACCGTCTTAAATTTCATTTGTACCTTACGAGGGAAAAAAGTATGAGGATATGAGTATGAGGATAACAAACGTTTCCTCGGTGGTACAAACGATATACTCGTCAGTACGAGGGAGTACAAACGATTGCTTGATATTACAGACGGGTACAAACGTTTTATCGTTGGTACAAACGATATACTCGTCAGTACGAATGGGTACAAATGATTGCTCGCTAGTAAAAACGGGTACAAACGATTTCTCGGTGGTACAAACAATATACTCGTTAGTACGAGGGGGTGCAAACAATCGCTTGATATTCCAGACGGGTACAACCGATTGCTCGATAGTACAGACGGCTACAAACGTTTTCTCGTTGGTACAAACGATACACTCGTCGATACGAACTGCCACAAACGATTGCTCGATAGTACAGACAGGTACAAAGGTTTTATCGGTGGTACAAACGATATACTCGTCGATACGAACGCATACAAACGATTGCGCGATAATCCAGACGGGTCCAAATGTTTTCTCGGTGGTACAAACGCTTGCGTGATAGTACAGACGGGTGCAAATGTTTTCTCGGTGGTACAAACGATATACTCGTCGATACGAACGGGTACAAACGATTGCGCGAGAGTACAGACGGGTGCGAACGATTCCTCGATCGTAGAGACGGGTACAAACGTTTTCTTGGTGGTACAAACGATATACTCGTCGATATGAACGGGTACAAACAATTACTCAGTAGTACAGGTGGGTACAAACGATTTCTCGGTGGTACAAACGATATATTCGCTGATACGAACTGGTACAAACTATTGCTTGATATTACAGACGGGTACAAACGATCGTCCGATAGCATAGACGAGTACAAACGTTTTCTCGGTGGTACAAATGATATACTCGTCGATACGAATGGGTACAAACGATTGCTCGATAGTACAGATGGGTACAATCGATATACTCGCCGACACGAATGGGTACAAACGATTGCTCGATAGTACAGACGGATACAAACGTTTTCTCGGTGGTACAAACGACATATGCATCAATACTAACGGGTACAAACGATTTCTCGGTGGTCCAAACGATATACTTGTCGATACCAACGGGTACAAACGATTGCTCGATAGTACAGATGTGTACAAACGTTCTCTCGTTGGTACAATCTGTATACTCGTCAGTACGAATGGGTACAAACGATTGCTCGATAGTACAAACGGGTACAAACGTTTTCTCGGTAGTAGAAACGATATACTGTCGATACGAACGGGTACAAACGATTGCTCGATACTGCAGACCGGTACAAACGTTTTATCGGTCGTACAAACGATATACTCGTCAGTGCGAATGGGTACAAACGATTCCTCGATAGTACAGACGGGTACAAACGGTTTCTCGGTGGTACAAACGATATACTTGTCGATACCAACGGGTACAAACGATTTCTCGGTGGTACAAACGATATACTTGTCGATACCAACGGGTACAAACGATTGCTCGATAGTACAGATGAGTACAAACATTTTCTCGTTGGTACAATCTATATACTCGTCAGTACGAATGGGTACAAACGATTGCTCGATAGTACAGACGGGTACAAACGATTGCTCGATAGTACAGACGGGGACAAACATTTTCTCGGTGGTACATACGAAATACTCGTCGATACTATCGGGTACAAACGATTTCTCGGTAGTACAAACGATATACTGTCGATAGGAACGGGTTCAAACGATTGCTGGATAGTACAGACGGGTACAAACGATATACTCGTCGATACCAACGGGTACAACGATTTCTCAGTGGTACAAACAATCTACTCGTCGATACCAACGGGTACAAACGTTTTCTCGGTGGTACATACGAAATACTCGTCGATACCAACTGGTACAAAAGATTTCTCGGCAGTACAAACGATATACTGTCGATACGAACGGGTACAAACGATTGCTCGATTGTACAGACGGGTGCAAACGTTTCTTCGGTGGTACAAACGATATACTCGTCGATACCAACGGGTACAAACGATTTCTCGTTGGTACAAACAATCTGCTCGTTGATACCAACGGGTACAAACGATTGCTCGATAGTCCAAACGGGTAACAAACGTTTTCTCGATGGTAGAAACGATATACTGTCGATACGAACGGGTACAAACGATTGCTCGATACTACAGATGGGTACAAACGTTTTCTCGGTGGTACAACCGATATACTCGTCAGTGCGAACGGGTATAAACGATTCCTCAATAGTACAGACGGGTACAAACGGTTTCTCGGTGGTACAAATGATATACTCGTCGATAGCAACGAGTACAAACGATTTCTCGGTGGTACAAACCATATACTCGTCAGTACGAACGGGTACAAACGATTGCTCGATAGTACAGATGGATACGAACGATTGCTCGATAGTACAGACGGGTACTAACGTTTTCTCGGTGGTACAAACGAAATACTCATCAATACGAATGGGTACAAATGATTGCTCGATAGTACAGACGGGTACGATCGTTTTCTCGGTTGTACAAACGATATTCTCGTCGATGCCAAAGGGTACAAACGATATTCTCGTTGATACCAACGGGTACAAACGATTGCTCGATAGTACGGACGGATACAGACGATTTATCGGCGGTACAAATGATGTACTCGTCAGTACGAGGGAGTACAAATGATTGCTCGTTAGTACAAACGGGTACAAACGATTTCTCTGTGGTACAAACGATATACTCGTCAATACGAATGGCTACAAACGATTACACGGTGGTAGAAATGATATACTTGTCGGTGCGAACGGAAATTAAAAACAAAATCTAAAAAAAAATGTTCAACGGTACAAACGGGTACAATCGATTCTCTTTTCAATCGCGTTTATCAAAATTGTTTAGATCTGAATGGGTTGCGGTCCATTTTTCCATACCCTCATACCTTTTCCCCCCTTAAGGTACAAACGAAATTTAAGGCGGTACAAACGGGTACTAACCGAGTACCATCGAATGCAAAAAAATTGACTTTCTATAAAGTCAGTTGCCAACTTCACACAGGTCATTTTTTTTAGATTTTTTTCAAAAAGAAACAAATAAAATACATCGTCAAAAGTACTTTTAGGCTTTATCAGGTATATATTGAAGTATGTAAAAAGAGTTTATTTGTCAAAAGAATAGAACATCGCGGTGCACAAGTTGCTATAGCACAACTGATTTTTAGTCAACCCGCTCCATAGTGTTGAAGTTCGCATGTTTGGAACGCAACGACAGCTCTTGCTTACATTTCTTTTTTTATATTTTTATTGTTATAGAAAATCTTTTTTTTAAGATTTATATTGTAGATCGCTAAATATACATCTTAAAAAATAGTTAGAAGATTTTTGTGAGCAAAGTTTGCCAAAGTAAATTGAAGGTATTCACGGATATTAATTTTCGTTGCGTTCCAACTATACAAACTTCAACTTCATACTCTCTTCGCGGAACGCAGTAGAACTATCGTAAATTTAAGCCTGGAACTAAGAGCGAAATACGTTCGTTAATTATGTTAGTTTTAGAAGTCAAGTACGGGGAGCAAATTCAAAATAATCATTAAGAAATCGTAACAAGTTTGAAAAAAATTTCGTGTTTTCGACCATAATTTTTATATACTACTCCAAAAATTAAAGGAACAGAAAATTTCTTCATTTTTTGGAGTGTTTTTTGTAGCGCTGTATCTATGTGAAAGATGGTCGCATCGAAATAAAAAAGCCTTCGAAGCTTCAAGTTTCTAGTTTCGCGATTTTTTGACGAATTTTTTTTGTGAGCTGCGGTTTTCGCTCTATCATAAGAATAGCGGAGGAAAAAAATTGCCAAAATTATTTGTTATTTTTTTCAAGGTTTCACGGGCTAGTTAATTTTTTTCCACATAACTCAATGTATATGTCAGTTCGCTTGTTGATTCAGCTTTAATTTGGTTTTTTTGTCTCTCTGCGTCAATTTTTTGCTGAGATATTCGCCTTACATTGAAAAAAGATCCTTTTGTCTTTGATAATCGATATCTCAGCAACCAATGATTGCAACGGAAATTAAAGGGCAGCTTTGAAAACTTGAATAAATTTCCTACCAGCTCCTTTCGTTTATCTTTCAGAAAAACATTTTTTCACCCTTAACATTAATTCGAAAAAAGGACAAAAAGTGACTTTTTATAGTTTGTCAGTAAATCTACTAATACCTCACAAATATTGATGGAATCACTACTGTTGTCGCATTTTTTTTTTCAAGCATAATGTAGTCCCAATAGCCCTGTTAATTTTCAAATTGATCCAACGAACCGTTTTTCCGTACTCATTGATCAATGTTTTACAGAACAATAAAAGGCACAAGTGCATTGTTTCTAAACACCGTGTAATGATCATCAAAATGGAAAGACCAATTTTCTTCGACTGTTTTCACAAATTTGCACTAATTGCTTGTTAAATTAAAAAAAAAATCAATTTTTTAAAAATATTTCTTTTAAGTGTGCGAAACATTGCAGGAAACAATACTGACTCATTTTTTACCCGATTCGGCCTTTGCGCACTATAATTCCCCTCATGTTTAATTGCATTAATTAAAAGTTGATAACCCCAAACTGTATTTAAAAGTCGATCTGAGAACATTTATGCGATTAACTCTTGATACTTTTTACAAAGGTTATTAGGGTTCCAGAAAACAGTTTTTTTCAAACTAGGCATGAACAAAAATTTAAAAAGTTGAAGTTTACAAAAACTTTAGATTAATTTTTTTACCAAACCGTAGAACAGAAATTACCAAAAAAGATTAGGTTAAAAAAAATGTTAATTGGTTTTTTCTTAAAAAAAAGATCAGTTTTGAAAGAAAGTTTTTTTTGTAACCCTAATAACCTTCGCAGAAAATATCGAGAATTCATCTCATACAAGTTCTCAGATCGACTAGTGAATACAGCTTGGGGGGATCAACTTTCAATTAATGCAATTAAAGATAAGTGGCATTATGGTGCGTAAACGTCGAATCGTGTAAAAATGAGTCAGTATTGTTTCCTGAAATGTTTGACAAATTTGAAGATAGAAAAAAATGGAAATTTTTCGATTTTTCATATTTCTTGACTTTAACAAGCAACTAGGGCAAAGTTGTGAAAAAAGTCGAAGAAGAATAGTTTTGTCATTCTGATGATTACACGATGTTTAATAACAATACACTTCTTCCTTTGTTTTGTAAAACTATGATGAATCGAACCGAAAAAATGGTTCAATGGATCAAATTAAAAATTTACAGGGCTATTGCGGGTACATTAAGCAGAAAAACAACCGGGCAACGTTAGTCTTCCCATCAATACCTAAAGTATTGTACATTTACTATAATATATAAAGTAGTAGTAGATTTACTGAAAAACCATAATAAGTCATTTTTTGGTCTTTTCCAAATTAATATTAGTGGTGAAAAAATGTTTTTTCTTCCTAAAAAATCAACGAAAGGGTCGTGTAGGCAATTTATTTATGTTTTCAAAGCTGCCCGTGCAATCATTGGTTGCTGAGAAAACGGTGATCGAAGACAAAAGGATTCTTTTACATCCAAAGACGGATATCTCAGCAAAAAATTGACGTAGAGAGACAAAAAAACCAAATTGAAGCTGAATAAACAAGCTAACTGACCTATATATGTATTTGATTGAAATAACGTTCTCGAGCGCGTGGACCCTCGACAAAAAAAAAACCAAAAAATTTGGAAACAAATTTTCTCTCGCAATTTTTTATTATTGCGCGATTACAGTAGCTAATAAATTTGTTTTGACGACAGATCTCGAAACTAGAAACTCGAAGCTTCATGATGCTTTTTTTCATCTCGATGCGACCACTTTTCACATGGATACAGCGCTTCATAAAACACTTTGAAAAATTGAAGAAATTGGATTGGTCGATTGGAAGAAAATTGTTCGAGTTCTGCTGTGTCCCAATTTCGAAAACGTGGTTTGGAGAAAAACGTGTGTGAAATCAACGGTTAGATGATACAGCTGAAGAAGTTTTGTTTCCGTAATCTAATGCCACCTTTTGGTCGAAAATAGAACTATTTTTAGTCGGTGGATTTCACCCCATAGATATTAGGGTTACAAGAGTTGAGAATTGCAACTACCGGCATGGCATCGCCGAAGACGCTTTTCAGCGCCGGAGACTCCCCTATAAAGATAGCTCGAAAAGTACTTTAAAACTGATTTTTTTCGGCTATGAACAAATATTTATCATATTTTTGGAGGTTATAAAGATTTTATGAGTGTTTAAAAAAAATAATGATTTTTCGAAAATGTTTCCACCGTTGTCCTCCTTTAAACATATCGCGATCGTAAAATTTCATCGCTCTTCTGTAGGGCGAGACTCCTGCGATAGTCATTGCTAGAAAATTCGATCTTTGGAGGAACCTGCCAAAGATAAATCCCGACAGAGAGGAAAAATTCTCAACGTATTTATTTTAGAAACTTCGAGATGACGAGCTGTCAAACGCGACGATGTATACACGCGGTACACGAATCGACACCTCGTGTTATTTTTATACCCGAAATTCATGCGACTACAGCGCCGCGACGGGTGCGCCGCGAGTTGTGAGTTTGTCCAGAGGGACGGGCGACTCCAGCGCCGCGGTGGGAAACCCACACACCACAGTATACCTAGAGTTCCGCTTCGACTGTTTGAAGCTTCGGACTCTCGCCGACGCGCTCGAGGCGCCCGACTCTCCTCATGGTACGCGCTGGCCTACAAGACGGAGAGCACGGCTCGCCTCGAGAACAGATTCCGATTCCGATTCGCCTCCCTTCTGATCGATGATTGATTCGAGATCAGATCAGATTCGATTCCGAATGATTCGACGAGAGATTCGATGAGATCAGATAAGGGGTGATTGCGAGATTTATTGTCAGTGATTCGACAGTGAGTTTTCTTAACAGAAAGTCAACCGACCGACAACCAACAGAGACCTACAATCCTAAAACCAACAACGGACCCAAGACGCATACAAACGATTAATGGTCAGCAGACCCAAGAAACCGAACATAAGCCCCTGATAACCAGCTACCAAATCATGGGCAAAAAAAAGAAGCATGTACAGGAGCCAATCCCAACGAATACCAAAAAACCAAAATACAAGCAGGAAGGATCCGAGCAGCAAGAAGGCGAAAAAATAAAAATGCAAAATCGCTATGAAGTACTATCGTCAGACTCAGAGGAGGAAGACATGGAGACGGCCCAGGACGAAATACCAACCAAAACAAAAATAAAAATACCACCCCTAGTACTAAAAAACGCGGGGCTCACGGACGAATTTAAAACGAATCTACTCAAGGAGATCAGGAATAAGTACCAAGGAACGACATTCCAGTACTCCACCAGCACGTGGACGATCAAACCAGCGAATACCAAAACCTACGATGAGCTAAAGGCAGCCCTAATCAAACACGGCACAAACTTCCACACCTACGCAGGGGCGGAGGAAAAGGAGAAGAAGTATGTGCTCAAAGGACTTCCCCCGCTAGATGTCGCCGATATAGAAAATGACATCCGAACGCACGGAATAAACCCATCTAAAGTCGCAACGATGAAACTGGGACAAAACAAGCCAACCGACCACCCAATGTACTTCGTGTCAATCAAAGCCATGGAAAATGTTGGACTGCTAAAAAATATCTCATACATCTGCTCAGTGAGAGTGAGATGGGAAAAATATAAAAATCAAACACGCACCACGCAGTGCCACCATTGTCAAAGCTTCGGCCACGGCACCTCACACTGCTTCAACGCGCCAAGCCAGCAGAAGAGCCACCACAGTGCACGAACTGCAAAGCGGGCCACGCAGCAAACTCAATGGAATGCGAGTACTATAAACAACAAATCAGCATGATTGACCGAAATAGAAGGAGACGAACAGTAACCCACCAGCAAATACCGCCGCAGGCGTCGCCAGAGGTAAACACTAGAACCTTCCCACAGCTTAGGGCGAAGCCTGCGGCAGTAATCAGCAACAGCAATATAGAGACGCACGCAAGCAGCCAACCAACGCCACACCCGACGATGGCGACCAACGGAAATGATTCAACATACGCCAAGATAACAAAAAACGCGAGGCAATCCCAAGCAATAAAGAACGACGCAAGCGAGGATTTTACTACCTTCTGTAGCATAATTAACGAGATCAAAATGCTCCAATCGCAATGCGACTTGAAAAAAATGCTCGCAATGCTCAAAGATTTAAATAAAAAACTCTCCTCGTGCAAGGACCATATATCAAAATGCGAAGCGTTCTACACAGTAATTTTAGATCATGTATAATTCAAATACAGTATCAAATAGAAATATCAAAATCGCACACTGGAACGCTAATAGTATTAAGCCCAAACTCGGTGAGGTGATGGACTTCATCCAACTAAATCGCATAGACATCATGCTAATCAACGAAACCAAGCTTACAAAAAATGTAAAATGCCTGGGTATAAAAGCTTTAGAACGGACCGACCGAACAACAGAGCGGCAGGTGGAGTAGCTATATACTGCAAAAATGACATAAACTGCTCACAATTAGATTTCAAAACTGCCACTTTAGAGTCAATAGGGATTAAACTCAACAATAACCTCGTTATAGCCTCGGTATACGTGAAACCGCAAATCAAAATCAACCCCACAGAGCTAGATAAAATCGTAAACTCAGCCAATTCAGTTTTAATGGTGGGAGATTACAACGCAAAGCACACAAGCTGGAACTGTGCGCACAATAACGCAAACGGTAGAATCCTACACAACTATACTAACAACCGAGGATTGTCAATACTCGCACCAGATAGTTTTACGCTATACCCCTACAACGACGCAAGACCAAGCGTAGTGGACCTTGCTATCCTAAATTCAGACCTAATTCAGACCTTGCCATCCTAAATTCAGACCTAAATTCAGACCATCACCCAATCATACTCACATACACCAACACCAGAATAGAACATCAAAACAAAACCTTTCTCAATTATAAAAAAGCAGACTGGGAAAAATTTAAATTATATATCAACGAAAATGTCGAACTGAGAGCAGAAATAAACTCAAAAACGGCAGTAGAAGAGAGCATCCAAAACCTCACAAAAACAATAACGAAGGCAATAGAGCATGCAATTCCAATAACTAAAATTAAAGCAAAAACGCTAACCTTGCCACAAAATATCAGAACGTATATCCGCCTGCGCAACAGAGTGCGGCGAATGTATCAAAATTCGGGGATTCTTTCGTACAAAACGTTGCAATACAAGCTTACAAATCAAGTGAAAAATCTAATCCGCGAATATAATAATAACAAATGGAACGAAAAACTCAGTAGCCTCCAAATCAAAGACAACTCCATATGGAAAATGGCTAAAGTATTTACAAAACCAGGCATAAGCTCCCTTCCAACACTACAGGGACCGCGGGGACTTGCAATTAGCGACAGGCAAAAAGCTGAAGTATTGGCAGAAAACTTCGAGAGGGTCCACCACCTCACCGAGAACATGGGCAATGATAGACTGAGGAGAGCAGTAAATGACAAATATAGAGAAACTTTAAATAAAACTATCGAGCCAGAAGATACAAAACTCGCGACAATTATAGAAGTAGAAAAAGCAATAAAAAATACAAGACCAAAAAAGCTCCTGGCCCAGATAACATTCAGAACATCGTACTAAAAAACTTACCCCGAGCAGCACTACTTCAATTAACAAACATATTCAATTCATGCTTAAAACAGTCACACTTCCCGACCCAATGGAAACATGCAAACGTGCTTGCATTCCAAAAACCCGGGAAGGACAAATTGTTCCCACAAAATTACAGGCCAATTAGTTTACTCCCAACACTTAGTAAAATCTTCGAAAAAATAATACTGAACAGGCTCAAAGAACACGAAAGAAAAGAAAAGCAATTAATCCCCGAGCAATTCGGGTTCAGACCAGGGCATAATACAGTCCAACAACTAGCCAGAGTAACAAACCACATTAGCAAAAACTACAATTTAAATAAATCAACAACAATGGTACTTCTTGACATAGAGAAGGCCTTTGACACGGTTTGGCACAAAGGCCTAATCTACAAGTTATTAAAGTTAGAAATCCCTCCATACTTGATTAAAATCATCCAACACTACCTCTACAAGCGTACATTCGCAGTAACAGTAAATGGAGAATCGTCGCAAAAGCAGCTAATAGTAGCAGGAGTCCCGCAGGGATCGATCCTGAGGCCAGTGCTATTTTTGTACTACATTAACGACATACCCAAAACAGATAAAACGGATATAGCACTGTTTGCCGACGATACGGCCATTTATGCCAGCTCATGGAGCAAGAAAACAGCGCAGAACAATGTACAACGACATGTAAACTTGATACTCAAACACTTCCACAACTGGAGAATTAAAATTAACGCAAACAAAACTGAACTAGTACACTTCACGCACAAAAACAAAAACGAAACTCTTATGCCGTTCCTCGTGGAACGAGTGATTATAGAACCAAAAAGAAGTGCCAAATATCTAGGAGTAATTCTCGATGATAAGCTAACATTTACGAAACACGTGAGCAAGGCCCGATGCAAAGCTCAAAAAATTAAAGAATTGTTATATTATTTACTATGTAAAAAGAGCACATTAAGTATCAAAAATAAGCTAATTTTATCTAAAGCTATGATTAAGCCAATTATGTTATATGCGTCCCCGATATGGAGCAGTACCGCAAACACAAACATCAAAAAACTAGAAACATTGCAAAACAAGACACTGAGAATGATCACAAACTCAGAATGGAGAGTGAGGAACACGCAAATAAGAACACAAACACAACTAACCGAGCTCAAGGAAGATATATATAAGTTCACCAAAAAATTCTTCACAGAACAAATAAAAAACATACCTTTACTCAGAGAGCTAGGCGTACTCGAGGCAGATGCGATACCGTACAGAATAAAACATAAACTTCCGCAACACATCATCATGTGCTAAACGCATGGAACTCTGTAAATAGTGTACAAATGTAGTTTTAAGGTAGCATAAGGCAAAAAGGCTCCGAATGAGATTTTTTCAAATTTTACTTAAAATTCAAGGAAAAATAAAACGCGAGACAAACGTGCACCAAATTTAAGAACAATACAGCAAGTACAAACAGACTAGTAAGTTTTCAGTAAACAGGAATAGTCGCGCAAAAATATGTAACACAGCATTGTAAAACGAAAAGATGAATAAAGAAACTTTTCAAACTAAGCCTCGAGAACAGTTCATCCCGAGCTGCCTTCTACCGCCGAAAGGTGGTATCCCTCCCTACCGCCGCAAGGTGGTTCTTCCCTACCGCCGAAAGGTGGTATCCCTCCCTATCGCCGAAAGGTGGTATCCCTCCCTACCGCCGAAAGGTGGTATCCCTCCCTATCGCCGAAAGGTTGTATCCCTCCCTATCGCCAAAAGGTTGTAACCTTCCCTACCGCCGAAAGGTGGTATCCCTCCCTATCGCCGAAAGGTGGTATCTCTCCCTATCGCCGAGAGGTGGTACCTCTCTTTCCCGAAATTTGGCAGATTTTCTTCCCCCTCTCTCTTTTCCCCTTAAACGCAGCTAGCTCGTAGATATTTAATCGGTTATTTTTGCACCTACCAATACATATATAATTTGTTTTTCTAATTTCGTTAAAATCACTTTATTTTTCGTTCTTCTCCTTACCTTGTTAAGATAAAAATAAATATCGTTATTTGTAAAAGAGTTTTTTTTGTTTTGTCCTCCACCGCCGCCTTATTGTTGGAATACGCCCTAACCCTCCCCACGGTTCTCGTCGTAATCATTCAACAATGTGGCGCCCAACGTGGGACCTTTGAATTTAATGTAAATTCTACCTATGCCTTATGAGAGTGTCAACAACACCCAAGTCTGTCACTCCGAAACGACCGGTTGGTCGTTCACGTAAAACCATAATTAAGTGGACACCGTCCAAAATAGTTACCCGTAGTCAGGGTAACAAAGACACCACACTTCCGGGAGTGGAAAACCCGGTGGCGCTCAACACCAATGAAGAAAAAATGGAGGAACATCGAAACGACGATGCGCCACCAACGGCACCTCCACCTAGTCCATCGACGCAAGAACCACTATACCAATTCGGCACTCTTTGGCAAGCCTTACAGATAATTCCACGGCGACCACCGTTACCTACGTATAGTGGCGCGGATCATGATGACCCGGAAAATTCTTGAAGAATTGCAAGGAATACTTCATCCAGACTCGCACTGCTGCTACAGCCCGTACTCAAACCGCTGGTGAAGGGCTACGAGGTGATGCCGAGCGATGGTGGTCAATGTACTACGCCCTCGAATTTAAGTGGCCGAAGTTTAAGGAACTCCTGCTCAGCCGACACAATAACTCTGTCATCCTCTCCCGGCTAAACGCTCAACTTTTCTCCCGGAAGCAGGGTGACCGGGAAAACGCGGGAATATTCCTCCAACAAAAATTTCTCCTTTACCAGAGGATCCGAGGAACCGAACCCGAGGAAGTTAGGGTGTCGACTCTCCTCGAACTATTAAAACCAAATCTGAGAATGGTCATACGACCGTCCAAACCACGTACACTCACGAGTCTGGTCACTAAGGCAATAAAAGCCGAATACAACCTGGGCGATGCACCCATGACTCCAAGACCAAAAAAGAGGAACCTGCCAAACCTGGAACCACACCCGGGGCACGACCAAGCCCGGATTCAAACTTCCTGCCGAAATGCTGGTACTACCTGGAGAGACATCTCCACCGGGATTGCCCGGTATTGGCACAGAGGCAAAAGGAACCTAAAAATACGGAAAACTCCAAACGGACGGCGGAAGCGCCCGGTCCGGCCGCCCCGACCCCCAAGTAGGGCTAACCAACATCGAGGGGAAAAATGAGTTACCGTACACCTTGGTGACTCTAAACAGTCGAGAAATACCTGCAGCATCGGATAGCTTCGCTAGTCACTACTTCATCCACCCCTCCTATGTCCTACCGGAATTGACCATCACACCGGAAACCTCCAACGCTCGCTTGGTGGATAATACTTCCCAAATTCCTCTCACTGGAAAAATCGCTACCGAAATTCACATCCAGGGGCACTCGCTTGAACTCGAAGCTTGGGTCACACCTGAATCTCGCGAACCCCTAATCCTAGGTTACCCATGGATCAAGGTACAGGGAACCATCATCAACATTCAAAATGGCCGGTTGTATCTCGGAGCGGAAGCAAGATTTTCGGTGCAATTAATCGACTCCCCGATACCACAGAAGCAGGAAACGGTGTCCCCTCATCGTCGGTACTGAAATTCATGGAGCTCTTTAACACCTTCAGGGGACTCTTCGACGTTCCTGGCTCCCTTAAACAGACCTAGAGCACTAAACACGTCATCAAGCTTACATCCGAACGTCCTTTTCGGTTACCTGCTTATAAATATTCGAAATCAAAGAAACAGAATATCCAAGAACAAGTCCAGAAGATGTTGGCCGAGGGTATCATCGAGCCATATTCATCAGCAAACAGCTCCCCGACCGTCATTGTTAATAAAAAAGACGAAGCACGGATTGCACTGGCAGAGAGACGTGCGGCCGAGAGCACTCGTGAAGGAAGAATGTTACGAAGGCAACACCAACTTTCCGTTTTGCAAGCGGCTTGCAAGCGGCCGTTTTGCAAGCGGCAAGCGGAAAAATGAATATTTTTTAAAATCCTTCGATTAAAGACTAGTTTATACTTATATTTGACTAAATCCATTCGCACTTTTTTTTCAGATGCTCCACTTCGCCGCAATGTTGGTCACCGCAAACCGTGTATATAAACACATTATTTCATTGACGGCCATTTGCCACTAAACAATGTAATATTTTTCAATAAAAAATTACTGAAATCTCTTCAAGATGTGTTCTTTAAGATGGTATATTGATCTATTAAAAAAGTTTTGTAGTTTTCTTTTAAAAAATTCATGAACAAGGCCTTTCTTGCGCTACAAGTGGGGGTAACGCTTTAACACAACTGGAGAGGATTTGGAGCTCACCGTTCCGACGGTGACCTTAGTGGCGTGAGCTCCTCAATCAAGATCCAGGAAAAGGTCCGAGTCCACGCGGACCACCAGGCAGGAAAAATTACCAGACCTGGTTAGGAATTCGCAGTATCGGCCGTGTGTTGAACGTTGTACGTACATGACAAAATTTGGACGAGCCGACCGAACGTCCACCACTAGTTCGGTTTAATCGTCGCCCTCGCACAGATTGCCGAGGTATATCAGTTAAGGCTCTTGTCGGATACGACTGTGGAGGATCAACATTCGAACGTCAGAACCTTGTCTTTGAAAGACGTGAAGGAAGGTGACATCCCTTCGACCGACCCGGAGCCGATACCAACATTCATACTGCTTCAAGTATCCGAGTTCTCGGATACCGCGATAGTCAAATGCAGAATCAAAATTTCCCTCATCGTCACACACTGCGGAACGCACTCGCATAATCTACTAATCCAAAATGAATTTCAAATATACCACCACGAACTGGACGAGACATCTTGTCGTCTTGTACATGAGACTAAAGTGATTCGATTTGGTTTGCAGCCGAGGTCCAAGGACGTTGCTGCAAAGACACCACGGCTAGAAGTATAACATTAGCTGGGTCATTAACTACAAATGGTCAATCCTGAGGAACTCAGTACAGCGATCCATTCGGAATCTGAAGCGACATGGTCAATCTGCAGGCATGCTAGGTGGTTTTACAACCAAGGACTCAATGCCGACTGGCAGATGGCATTTGTATCGACATCGAGGAAAACAGTATATTTTGGAAACCAACACCAGCAGACTAGTGCAATTTTGACATAAAAATCGGAACATCTCCTTCGCGGCCACAAACTACTGACCGACCACTCGAAGATGCTCATCTTGGAAACCGAAAAGGGAAAATCATCGGCAACAAGGAAGAAAGTATCTTTCAGCGTTTGGAAAATATCGACGTCGAATCAACGTCACCGGTGATTCCATTAACGAAACCAACGGGGAACCTGGCTGGAGTTGATCCAGAACTCTCGTCCCGGCTGTACGCCTCGCACATGCAGAGCCATGGCACTGCATCCGTCTAAAGCGGGGAGGTGTTACGTCCTGGCTCAACCCAGTTTAGTGCAAATGTAACGGACATTAAATTTATTTAAAAATCAAGAAACCGCTATGTATCGCTATCGCGAGACTCGCGGCCTAACAGAGACCCGGGCTATCGGAGGTATGCGTTACCGAAGTCCCGGACAGCGGAGGTCTTCCGAGTAAAGAGTGTCAGCAGGATCGCGCCTGTGGAAACGCAGTATCAAACCTAATTCCACGACATCAGTGATTTGCCCCACCCGCAAATGAACAATCAAAAGGGACCAAGAATCCCTGATAGACAGTCTTAGATTCGCGGGCTCACGACAACGTTGGAGCTTCCTCCAACTCAAGTCTTCTAGGAGACTTGGGTTGGAAGTTCTTTCAAAATCAAAATGGAAAACTTAATGCAAATATAAAATGACGAAAAGTCTTTCGACCAGACTTCCAAATTTAATTGTTGTAACATTTAATTTAATCCAGAATATAAGTTTAATTGTTAAAACGAAAACCCTCGCGGAGTGTAACATTATTGCGACGACCTTTCCAAACCTCCGCGACAGGAGACACCTCCGTCACGATCAGGGCGACCACGACCCGACGGAAGACGGCGGCCCGTCGACCCTCAAACAAAACCATAAGAAGGGAAGAAACCATCAACAATAGACAACGAAAGGTACGTGAAGTGTTTTCACAACTAAATAAATGATAAAAGATCGCCAGCACAGTGTGCTCCGACTCCCGGTCCGTGCCTACGGGCCCAAAAGAGGAGCAAATTATATTACTCGTTAAAACGAGGTTACATCACGTGCTGATGATAAAAAGCACAAAGCTGGGACATAACAATATATATATACATACATATATATATATATATATATATATATATATATATATATATTGTTATGTCCCTTAGAGTTCACCTTAGAGTTTTACGGCAAGAGGAGGTGATTGAGAGCGGGATTTAAGGACTTCAATTGCAAAACGGGACGCGTGCAAATTTGTTTGTCGAAAACGGATCAGAGGACTTCCTTCAAACGGGGCGAACGTTTCGTTTTTGGGTGTGAGGAAGCTCCTTAGCGAGATGTTGATTATCGACGAGAAATGTTAAGGGGTTCACGCTGAAGAAGCGCACGCATGAATCTTATTTTGAATCGAAGTAGAGAATTTGTACGAGATAAAGTACATTTATCGACTTGTGCAGTGGCAGTTGAAACTTGAACGGAAACTCGACTTTGGGAAACCGCATTTAAGGGGCCAAATTAAGAAGAACGGCATTACGGCATTCGCGATTTATCATGGAACGGGTTTAATGGGTTTGTGAAAATATGGAATAGAATCAATCTACTCTTTTCAGATGCAAAATAGCGACCTAACTTTGCCTCGAGTCCGGGACCTCATTGAAGGTGTCACACAGTGGTCCCAAATCCCAAAAGGCCGGCCAAAAGTCAAAAACGTATGCAATTCGGGTGAAAGTCTGTACTCAGGGGTTTTCCAGGTCGCTGAATACGAATTCGGAGTCAAAGTTCTCTTCGAATCGGCGACTTTTAAATCAGGAAACGAATCCGAGTGTGCATGCAAGTGTTTCTGTTGTGGAATAATCCCTACAAACTGAGAACGTCGGGCCGAGCATCGGATTCGTTCACGTTCATAGTCAACAGCAGCAGTAGCAGTCCTCAATGGCTATTTTCGTGCGGAGAGTGAAACGTTTTTAAAGATCTCCCACTGGGAACGAGTCCGAACAGTCACAACGTTATTTCGATAATGAAACACAAAACAGAATTCGAATGGACCGTTTTACATATTGGATTCGTCTCGAATAGATAAAAAACAAACGGTTGAAACAGGCATATTTATTAACGTCGAATCTCATGTGAATATTCGTTCGAATCGGCGACTTCTAAATCGGGAAACGAATCCGAGTCTGCATGCAAGTGTTTCTATTGTCGAATAATCCCTACAAACTGATAACGCCGAGCCAAGTATCGGATTCGTTGACGTTCACAGTCCACAGCAGCAGTAGTAGTCCTCGAAGGCTATTTTCGTGCCGAGGGTGATGCATTCTTAAAAATCACCCACTGGGAACGAATCCGAACAGTCTCAAAGTTATTTCGATAATCAAAAACGAAACAGAATATGAATGGACCGGTTTTCACATTGGATTCGCCTCGATCCGATAAAAAAACATACAGTTAGAACAGGCGTATTTATCAACGTCGAATCTCACGTCAATTTTCGTTCGAATCGACGAATTTTAAATCGGGAAAGGAATCCGAGTCTGCATGCAAGTGTTTCTGTTATCGAATAATCCCTACAAACTGAGAACGCCGCGCCGAGTATCGGATTCGTTGACGTTCATAGTGCACAGCAGCAGTAGGAGATCTCAATGGCTGTTTTCGTGCCGAGGCTGATACATTTTTAAAAATCATCCACTGGGAACGAATCCGAAGAGTGTCAAGGTTATTTCGATAATGAAACACAAAACAGAATATGAATGGACCGGTTTTCAGATTGGATTCGTCTCGGTCCGGTAAAAAAAAACGGTTGAAACAGGCGTATTTATCAACGTCGAATCTCATGTGAATTTTCTTTCGAATCGCCGACTTTCAAATCGGGAAACGAATCCGAGTTCTGTTGCCCAATAATCCCTACAAACTGAGAACGCCGCGCCGTGCCGGTAGCGCCTCGCCGGTAGCAACGGACTCGGAACTTGACGAGGACATAAGTAGGGGGGAGTTGCAAAAGGCGGTAAAGGGTTTAAAAAATAAAAAAGCGGCAGGGGAAGACGACATACAAGCGGAATTTATTAAGGGGATATTGGGAAGAAGGAAGGAGGAGTTAAGAGGGCTATTAAACCAAATATGGAGTGATGGAGAGATGCCGGAGGGATGGGACCTAGCAAGGGTTTACCCAATCCACAAAGCGGGAGATGAGGATGCGGCGGGTAACTATAGAGGGGTGTCGCTGCTCGATATAGGATACACACTGCTGGCGAGTTTTCTAGTCAAGCGACTAAATAGGTGGGCAGAGAGAAATGGAGCACTCAGAGAGAGCCAAGCGTGGTTCCAGGCGGGAAAAGGCACCAGAGACCACGTGTTCGTATTGAACTCGCTAATAAATAACAGGCTTAAAATTAAGGGGGGGGGGAAGCAGTACGTAGCCTTTGTGGACTTTAGGGCAGCATTTGATATGATCGACCGGGAGATGCTGTTCGAGAAACTACGGAGGAAGGGCGTGGGAGGGAAAATGCTGAAAATGATAAGGGGAATTTATAAGAAGCCGAGAAATGAGGTGATTACGGAGGAAGGGGTGACAGAGAGTTTCGAAACGGGGAAAGGGGTGAGACAGGGCTGCCTTCTTAGCCCGACACTATTTAATATAGCGCTGGATATAGGAAAAGGAGGGAGCAGGGGGAACGGTCATGGGAGGCGTAAAATTCTATGCACTTAAATACGCGGACGACATCGCAATAATGGCTGAGACCGTGGAAGGGCTGAGGAGGATGATAGAATTGCTGGAAAAATACGTAGGAGAAACGAAGATGGAGGTGAATGTGAAAAAAAAAACAAAAATCATGGTATCTAGAAATGGGGGCGGAAGAAAGAGGGCAGAGGAGTGGAGTTTGGGAGGAGAAAAGATAGAGGTGGTCAATGATTTCAAATACCTGGGTTATTGGTTCTCAACGCAGAACACGGGGGGGGGGGAGGGGGGGTCGGCATCTGAAAAAGCTGGTGTCAGGAGCTCAAAAAGCGGCAAACGCGGTATGGGGGACAATGAAGAGGGCGAAGGTAGAGGGCTTGAAGGAGCGGCTGCAGCTGTTCGACTCGCTGGTCAAGGCGGGAGCACTGTATGGGGTGGAAGTCTGGGGCTGGAAAAGAAGGGAGGAAATAGAGAAACTACAGGGGAAACTGATAAAAATGGCTCTCGGGGTGGCAAGAAACACGCCAAACTACCTGTGGAAGCTTGAAGCTGGCAAGAGGAGCGTGGAGATCGAAGCAAGGAAAAGGTCAGGGAGTTATATAACTCAAATCCTGAAAATGGAAGAGGGGAGATGACCGAAGATATGCTTCAGAGAAGAAATCAGAAATATTCTGAACGGACACCCATCAAGATGGGGAAAAGAATTCGAGAAGGCGATGGAAGACGTAGGAGACGGGAGAGTGGTCAATCTGGTGTGGTCGAATCCAGGAAGCTGGGAAAGGATCGAGAAGTGCTTGATAGATGGGGTAGGCAGGAAAACGAAACAGGACATGTAGGGAGACTGGGTCAAGGCGGACAGGTCGTCCTTCTGCGCCTGGTACACGGAAATTAAGGTGGGATGCGAGAGAGAGAGAAACATTGGGACAAAAAAGGGCTGGAGGGGGAATCGAAGGAACAATGGGCAAGACTGAGGTGCGGAAATGTGGGGAAAGTTGGGAAAAAAGGCTGCAGTAGCTGGGCCTGTGGAATATGCCGGAAGAAGGATGAGAGCCTGGAGCATATCTGGACATGCGAGATATCGAGAGGGGAGATAAAGGAAAAATGGGTGAGGGCAGTGGATGCCTGGAGAGGGGGGAGGGAAGTCGAGGAGTTAGAATGTGGACAAAAGACACGCTAAGAGGAGAACCGGTGCCGGTAATCTGCGAGTATTTAAGGGCGTTCGCGAAATTGAAAAGGGCGAGAACCGAAGACGATCAAGAGGGGGAGGATTAAAAAGCACAAACGGCATACGGTGCTTAGGGTGAAATATTGTAATTTTAATCCTAATTTATAACTAATTTTAACTTATTAGCTTATAGGTTAGAAATAAGGATGGAAAGAAGGAGGGTTTTGTAAAAAGCGAAAGTTGTACAGATCGAATAAAGGTACTACAACTACTACTACTACTATATTCAACGGGATAAACAAGCCCCGGAAATCTGTCTTTGAAAATGCCCCCTCACCCTACATTCCATGAGCCATCGCATCGGTGAATTATATATATATATATATATATATATATATATATATATATATACATATATCGACTGCATAGTTCGCATGACATCATCCGCATTATCTCCTGTTACGCCCCGCACCCCTCATCCCAACGCCCAGCCCCTCCAGCGCACCTCGTCCCTCCTGCCGACGCTTCCCCGTTGTACCGCACCCCCCTCACCCACTTTTGGTCCAGAACCCGCCTTGTACATCTACTCTTTCGCAAAGTGAGACTCGGTCGATCGCGTTCGCTCGCTCGCGAATTTGGTCTGCCGCAGCCAACCTGCTGAAGATATGCCATGGCAGAGAAAAAAATGGCGAACGCAATTGTTTAAACAAAGAGCATTGTAACATTTTTTAATTTTCCAAGGATTTTTTACAAGTGCTTCATAATTCGTCATTGCTAGAAAATTCGATCCTAGGAGAAACCTGCCGAAGATGAATTCCGGCATAGAGAAAAAATGCTAAACGATTTTTTTTAGCATTATTAGTAATAATTTAGTAATAATAACATTTTACCACTCTTTCGCAGAGTGAGACCTGGTCAATCTCGTTCGCTCGCGATTTGGCCGGCCGCAGACAATCTGCCGAAGATAAGCCATGGCAGAAAGAAAATGCCGATCGCAATTGTTTAAAGAAAGAGCATTGTAAAATTTTACAACTCTTTTGTAGAGTGAGTCTCGAGCTATCTCGGTCGTGACTCGAGATTTTAGCAGAGATCGGATTCGTCGACGATGAGCGACATCAATATGCCAAATAGTCTTCGAGCTTATTTGTTTAAATTAATTAAAAAAGAATGGGGAAATTCTAGCATCCTTCCAGCATACGAGTCTCTAGCAAATCCCGTTTGCTAGAAAGTTCAACCATAAAGAAATTTCCACCGATGACCGCCGTCGCGAAAAAAATCAATTCGAGGGCATTTGTTTAAACAATGCGCAATCGCAAAATTTCACCGCTCTTCCGTAGACCGAGGCTAGCATTCTTGATTGTTCGAGAAGCTGACCAGAAAAAATGCTGCCAAATATGAACCCTGGCAGAGATAAAAATGCTGAACCCATTTGTTTAAATGTTGAGCATTGTAAAATTTTACCACTCTTTTGTAGAGTGAGTTTCGAGCAATTTTGGTCGCTCGAAATTTTGGCAGGGATCGATATCCTTAACGATAAGCGGCATCGATGTTAGAAATTGTGCTCGAGCTTATTTGTTTGAATGAATTAAAAAAGTATAGGAAAATGCCTGAGGCTTGTGGCCGCGTCGAAAAAAAATCGCTTCGATGGCTGCATATACAATGTAAAATGCAACAAAGTTTCACCGCTCTCCTGCCGACCGAGCGCATGGTTCCAATACAAGTGTACCATGGTCGCTACTCATAGTTGTGTGAATTGTGTGATACACACATAGATGTAAGGTGCTTGTGTACGACCGAACGGCGTGCGATAGTGGATTCGTTCTTTTTGCACGCGGTCGGCGTAGCAAACACACACACACACACACACACGCGCGCGCGCGCTTAGCGATCGCCGCCTATTTGGCTTCAGGGGGATTGTCTTTTTTTTTCGCAAAATTTACCGCTTTTTGGGAATTTTTTTGTGAAGAAAGTATACAACGGAAAACTTGTGAAACTTGGCATATAGTTTTATTGATCTGTTTACTACATTCAAAAAATTTTTTAAACAATTTCATCAAAAAATCCGCCTCCCACCCCCCTCGACGCGCGATGGTTCTTTTTTGATGGTGTGCACGATTTCTCAAAAACTATTCAACCGATTGCCTTCAAATTTGGACAGAATGCTCAGCTGACATCCTTTTATCGTTTGATGAAGCAAAAAAGCAATACGTTTAATAGTTTTTTATTTATAACAAGAAATCGATCAATTTTTTTCGAAAAATCGATACTTCAAGTTCAAAACGTCACCAAATCGTCAATTTTTTTTTCCCTTCATCGAACGATAGCTATATGTGTCTAAAGTAAAATGCTTTTTGGGTTTTTGTTGCAGGATGAACGTGAAGGCTGTAATCGTGCACACCATCAAAAAAGGACCATCGCGCGTCGAGGGGGGTGGGAGGCGGATTTTTTGATGAAATTGTTTAAAAAAAATTTTGTATGTAGTAAACAGATCAATAAAACTATATGCCAAGTTTCACAAGTTTTCCGTTGTATACTTTCTTCACAAAAAAATTCCCAAAAAGCGGTACATTTTGCGAAAAAAAAGACAATCCCCCCTTCAACTCTTCGTCCCAGTGCGAAGCATCGAGACCGAATTCGCGACCGCTGCGCTGTCCGTCGATAGCGACTCGTAGCTAAAAACTACGAGACCTGCGCTACCGACGTAACGAGAAGCCGCGTCGAAATTTTCTGGCGTGTGGCACATGGCCTTAAGGAGTGAGATGCAGTCAGAATTATCAAAAAGTCAATTTGTTAATTACATTTTCTTGAAGTATGATGTTTCGAAAATATTCCCTGAAAATTTCAAGTCAATCCGATGAATAGTTTCCGGGATATCCCACAATTAATGAAGGGGCGTCGGATCCCCATGGCAGGTAGCGGATGGCAGCTGCAAGCAACCGGTTTCGACCCCCGAAGGCTTCGAAGACAACAACAAAATTGATATTTTGGAAGCTTCCACATCGGCAAAAGCCCTATTGTATTGGCCAGGAATTGATGATTCGATGTACCAGGTGTGTAAGTACGAAACCGGAATTTGCCCATAGGTGGCGCTAGATGTCGATGCAGTTACCGACACATCACGTCAGCGGTGTCTTGTTATTGTATTGATATCCGACAAAGATTTCCAACTCACAATAACACGAGTTTCATTCAGTAGCATTAGTTTATTAGAGATAAACATGTCGAGTTTTGTGCCAACAAATTACGATTTGCCGACAGCACTACTTTTCTGTTTTCATCTGAAGAAAACCGCAGCCGAATCGCATCGAATGCTTGTGGAGGCGTTTGGTGAGCATGCTCTCGGTAAAACACAGTGTTTCGAGTGGTTCAAACGGTTCAAAAGTGGCGATTTTGACGTGAGGAACGAAGAACGTGGAAGACCACCGAAAAAGTTTGAAGACGCTGACCTGCAAGCCTTGTTGGACGAAGACGACGCTCAGACACAACAACAACTGGCGGATGTACCTACGGTAATGATATGATACTTTGTATCATATCATTACAATAAACGTGTTTTTTCTGTACAAAAATTCCGGTTTCATACTTACACACCTGGTAAGTAATTCTTTAATTAGTATTTCTATACATAAATCAAGTGTAAAATTGGAAAACTCTTTCAGAAGTTTTCAAACATTTATTACTAGAAAAACTATGAACTTTAGGAACATTTTATAAAGAATACTTTCGTTTTAAAATCGCTAAATCCAGTTCAGTTTAGATTCAGTGGATCAAAATACGTTAAAAAAAGGTTTAGCTTTATCCATCAAGCTCAACATTTTACGAATATATAATACCGTATTCACATCGAAAAACTTTAAACGCGTTTTCCCCGAAACAATGTTTTTCAAGTCAGTGACAACTACACTTCGCACAAAAATTTAGGGAGCAAGAAAAAAATCCAAATTTTTGGGGGATTTTCAACAGGCTGTAACTCATACAAAAATGGTCGTACAGCAAAAAAAAAGCAAATTGTAGCTCTAAGTGTCTAGTTTTCGGATCGGAGTTTGAAATTTTTTTTTTTTAATATTTTTCGAGTAATCATAAGAAAACCACCGAAAAAAAATGTTCGAAATTTTTTTGGTTTTTTTTTTTAATCTACGGACGTGGAAATTTTTTTTTCGACTTAACCTCTATATGGAACGGATAGCTTGTTTATTCAGCTTTAATTTGGTTTTTTAAAAATCTCGATACGAGCATTTCTCGCTGAGATATCGGTGTTTGAATGGAAAAAGATCATTTTATCTTTGATTACCAATATCTCAGCAACCAATGATCGCACAGAAATTTTGAGGTTGGTTTCAAAAACTTGAATAAAGTCTCTACAAGGATTGGCAATTGAATTTTGAAATTTTTTTTTTTCCATCATTACATGAATTTGAAAAAGCGACCAAAAAAGGGCTTTTTGTGGTTTTTTGGAAAATCAAGCGCCCAATCAAAAATATTGCGGAAACCACTAATGTTAAGTGTGCCTTTTACTGTTCAATATACCCACAAAAACCCTACGAAGTTTCAATTTAATCCAGCCAACCGTTTTTTTTTCACTTGATCGCATTTTTGAAAAAATTAAAGGAGCAAGAATTTCGCTCTGAAAATGTCATAATTTTTATCAAAAATGAAAAAAAAATTTTTTTTTCATTTTTCTCTCAATTCTGTATTAGTGACTTGGAAAATTTAAGAAAAAAAAAGCGAAAATTTTTGAAAAAAAAATTCCAAAATTTTTGAAATTTTTTTTTTTTTATTTTTTTTTTTCAATTGGCCCTAAATTAAAGAAATGTAGCGACTCACTTTCTCACCGATTTTCCTCTTCCGCACTTTAATTTTCCTAGTCACAAATTAATTGAATAAATTAAAAGTTGATACCCCCAAGGCAAGTCGAATATTCGTTCTACGAATATTGGGACAATAATTTTTTTGTGCGAATTTAAACAGTGTCTAAAAAAAAACAGTTTTTCTTAAAACTAACCTGCTTTCTTGGTAATCGAGCCAATCAACAGTTTTTCTCAAAACTACCGTATTTTTTAATTTTTAGAAAAGCAAATTAACTGAGTTTTTGCAAGCTTTAGTTTTGTAAGGATCACGAGGATTTGTTGCACGACGACGACCTTGGCCAACTCATCGTCGATAATCACCGGTTTCCAAATACCGATTGTATGCTCGAGATACGACAGATGAACTAATGTCCATACGATCCCCGACTTGTCGGTAATTGTACCCTTCTTCCACTAGAGTCACTATCTGAGCGACTTGTGGCGCGGATAAATGCCGCCTAGGCATTATGAAAAAAAATAAAAAGAAAACTAAAGCTTGCAAAAACTCAGTTAATTTGCTTTTCTAAAAATTAAAAAATACGGTAGTTTTGAGAAAAACTGTTGATTGGCTCGATTACCAAGAAAGCAGGTTAGTTTTAAGAAAAACTGTTTTTTTCTTAGACACTGTTTAAATTCGCACAAAAAAATTATTGTCCCAATATTCGTAGAACGAATATTCGACTTGCCTTGGGGGTATCAACTTTTAATTTATTCAATTAATTTGTGACTAGGAAAATTAAAGTGCGGAAGAGGAAAATCGGTGAGAAAGTGAGTCGCTACATTTCTTTAATTTAGGGCCAATTGAAAAAAAAATTAAAAAAAAAAAATTAAAAAAATTTTGGAATTTTTTTTTCATAAATTTTCGATTTTTTTTTTCTTAAATTTTCCAAGTCACTAATACAGAATTGAGAGAAAAATGAAAAAAATTTTTTTTTTTTTCATTTTTGATATAAATTATGACATTTTCAGAGCGAAATTCTTGCTCCTTTAATTTTTTCAAAAATTCGATCAAGTGGAAAAAAAAACGGTTGGCTGGATTAAATTGAAACTTCGTAGGGTTTTTGTGGGTATATTGAACAGTAAAAGGCACACTTAACATTAGTGGTTTCCGCAATATTTTTGATTAGGCGCTTGATTTTCCAAAAAACCACAAAAAGCCCTTTTTTGGTCGCTTTTTCAAATTCATGTAATGATTGAGAAAAAAAATTTTTTTCAATATTCAATTGCCAATCCTTGTAGAGAATTTATTCAAGTTTTTGAAACCAACCTCAAAATTTCTGTGCGATCATTGGTTGCTGAGATATTGGTAATCAAAGACAAAATGATCTTTTTCCATTCAAACACCGATATCTCAGCGAGAAATGCTCGTATCGAGATTTTTAAAAAACCAAATTAAAGCTGAATAAACAAGCTATCCGGTCCGTATAGAGGTTAAGTCGAAAAAAAAATTTCCACGTCCGTAGATTTAAAAAAAACCAAACAAATTTCGAACATTTTTTTTTCGGTGGTTTTCTTATGATTACTCGAAAAATATTTTCAAAAAAAAATTTTGAAACTCAGATCCGAAAACTAGACACTTAGAGCTACAATTTGCTTTTTTTTTGCTGTACGACCATTTTTGTATGAGTTACAGCCTGTTGAAAATCCCCCACAAATTTGGATTTTTTTCTTGCTCCCAAAATTTTTGTGCTAAGTGTATAATTTAAAAACTACTCGATGGATTTTTATAAAATTCGGTGTGCTTATTGGTAGCATTAAAAACTAGTCCTTAATCGAAGGATTTTCATTTTTGTTGAAAATTTATATTTTTTTCAACAATAAACGAGCAATTTTTTGGTCGAAAATCGAAAGTTATCTGTCGGAAGCCGCCATTTTGTTAATTTTTTAAGAAAAAAAGCTCCGATTACCGTTCGATTTATTAATGAACTAATGATTTTTTTTGGTTTTTCGATTTCAGACGATCCAGTAAAATTTTATGATGGTCACCGCAAAGCACTACATGCCGAAGGCGGTCCGATGGCGATATTTTTATGAATAATTAATATTTGTCTTTGAAAATTTATACAAGTCCAGTTGACTTATAACATAAAAAGTCTGTTTAACCACTTTTGTAAAACAAACTTAATTACTACAAAAAAAAAAGATGATTGAAATTGCTCGTTTTTGCACGCCTCTGACTGCATCTCACCCCTTAAATGGATAGATAAACTATCCAAGAATATGTATACAAAGTTACAGAGGCCAATTGTAATTTTTTTCGATGATACGAGGCCAAAAGCAGAGAAGCGTCGAGCAGATATGTGAGTGCTCCGCTCTTCGATCGTCTAATCCGAATTTCATACCTGGGAAAGGTTCAAGGGTCTTTCAGAATAATACTTAGATTTCATAGTAGTGTTGTGTGAGATCGACGCTGGTGGATGGGTGGTCGGGTTACGGCTCGGGCGATCACTGAAGGTAAGCAGCGCTACGCGTGGCTGATACCGGGAGTGGTGACCGCTTTTAGCCGTGCTCTGGCTGACGCATCGACCAGTGAGCGGAAGCCGATTTTTCTGAGACTTTGGTGTACATACTTTAACAAAAAGTCTGTATACCAAAGAATAAAAAGAATACAGGACCGTCTATACCGGTACGGGATTTCCACAGTTTCCCCGCATCCTAGGCAAATTGCGGTATAGAATAGCGTAAGTCGGCTGTTGCCGCAACGGGGGTTAGTTTCTGGTGGGGTATTGGAACAGGGAAGAGACCTGGAAGGTGAAGGTTAAGATATTGGAATAAGGGAGAGACGGAAGGGAACATATGGGGACAGGTAAAAGCGCTAACAGCGTGTACCATAAAGAAGAAAACAATTTAAAAAAAATTAATAGTATTGTGTTGAGCCAAAATATGGTTTATTGAAGTATAAAGGTGTACGATACATCTCTGTGTACGTGTTTTTACATTGCAGCTTATAGTATCGACGGTTAGTTTTGCTCCGATTTGCACGAAAAATTACTTTATCGTTTATGGGTGGTCGAAGAGAAATTAATTCTGGACCGTTAATAAACACCGGTTATGAAATAAATAGACGGATCGTGTTCGTTATGATGCTAAATAAGAATAATTACATGTATAATATAAATATTTTATTTTTACTTACAGAACACTTTAAACTTGTTTATGTTTTTTTTTCAAAATACAAGGATATTTTTTTTTCAAAAGCATCTGTTCGAAAAGTGTATTGTTAATTGATACATGGAGTGGCCATTGTCCTGCGGTTGTACGGAAAGCAATACCTGCGAATAAGGACGTTATCTCGGACCGGCAAAGTTCAACGTCTTGATGTTTATGGTATGGAAAATGATATGGAAAAATGTCGTCAGACATTTCTCTGATAATGTATTATTAATGGAATATGATATTAATTTGCACTTAAGGAATAATATCATTAAACTGCAAACTCTAACTCATAATCAGTTATCATCCCCTCGATATGTCAGTCTTTTCAAGTATTCTTGGTTCAAGAGTGGTTATACAGAAGTAAAGCCAGACGCATTTGAAAATCCTGTGGATTTTGGTTTCAGAGAAGCTTGAAAATGTCGTGAAGTCCCAGGATGCAACATTGTGGCGGTGATTCGCTGCTCGCGGTGGAAGAAGTCATTATGTTTTAAGCATTTTTTGAGGATTACCATTTCTGTAGTACTTTCAATGAATAATATAACCTACATTACTCCAAATGCCAAAATGGTATAGCAATACCACGGGCTTATTGTTTTTACGATTTGGTATATCCGCAATTGGGCATTTAATTAAATACGTAGTGGTAAGTGAATCAGCGTTAGGATAAATGACTCTGTATGAATAGCTTCGATTTGTTAATCAATTTTAGCACCACCAAAATATATTAAAAATGGAAAGGTGCAGAAATATGTGCGCGTATTAGAAATTCTGCTAAAAAGGGGTCTGAAATTAGGGGTGGATTTTGAAAGAAATAAAATAAAATGTTCTTCTAATCATCAAGATCGGTAATTGTCAGATGAAAATAACTTCGTAATACTTAAACATAATACGATTAAAATGGAAATTCGGTTGCGTACGTACACCTAGGCGTTATTCACCGGTAAAGAAAGATTTTGGAAGGAACGTAAAGTGGTATATTTCTGTAAGCTCTGTTGTATTTTCGAATGCAAATAAATTCATTATAATATAACGAATCGCGTTTATAGTATGAAATCGTTAACCTTTTAATGCGCATAAGTTTCTAAAAATGTATGCCGTCGAAATAGGAATACGTATATTTTATATCATTTGCCGGGAGATTGAACGATAAGCGTCACGTACATTCTGATGAAAAACACCATCGATCAGACGGAACAATATCGGATGGGGATACCAAACATGGTATCATATGAGGCTATTTCGCCCTCGAACCATGTTTTTTTTTTCCGGGAAATGCAAGAACAGGTATACGTTATATAAATCTTTTAAATTCAGATGGCTTTGTTGTGTTTAAATAAGAATCGATTTTCATAAATTTTTCGACTATCAACCCTTATAAATTTCTACCAATTCATCCCGTCGACATTGACAGAAGCGCATTTGTCATTATTCGCCATAAGCGTTGTCCACGAATTTGTTTCGTTCATATATCCTGAATCGAATCGCAACGAAAATGTAAAAGTCACTTCGAGGGTGAGTTTAAGTCCTTAAAACTGTTTCGCTTCCGATGAAATAAAATTCATATCTCTCTGATTTCGATGAAGAAGAACATCTTACAAAATGAACGAAATCGGAGGGGAACACGGCAAACGTTATTGTACAGGGGTGGTGACCCCCATAGGGTTTTTTTTTAAAGAAACGTAGAATCCTATTTCGTCTACTTTTTTTAACCCTCTCGAATGCAAATGATTTCATCGGCTTGAAAAAAAGTTTCCGAGTTATATGAATTTTGCGACTTTCAACTCCAATAAATTTACCCCTATTCCCCCCCTCGGAACTCGAAAAGGCACATTTTTCATTATTCGCTATAAGCATTGTTCTCCAATTGGTTTTATTCGAATATCTTGATTGGAACTATGCGAAACTGCAAAAGTCACTCGGAGGGTGCCCAAATTTGAGGGTGAGTTTCACCCACTAGAACTGTTTTTCTGCCGATAAAAAAATACGAATCTCTTAGATTTCAATGAAGAATAACATATTAAAAAAGGAACGAAATCGGAGGGGGGGGGGCACCGGAAACGGTTTCCTTGTAAGTGCCGCTTCAACGCGACAACGGCGGTACGCGAAGTTCACGAATTCTTCAACATCGCCGCAATTTTCCTGTACCCGCGATCATCTGGATATTATCGTGTATCCTCGCATTTTGATAGTACGATCGTATCGCTGGAATTTATATTGACGTAAGAATAAAAAATATGGTCTGTCTCATAACCTCAATTTACGTACTTTGTCATTTGCCACGATATTCCCTCGCATTGCTTTCCCGCTCGTCGATGTGTCGAACAGCCAACGGCTCCGATGCAAGAAAGTCAAGTTTATTTGCTTTACACAGGAATACCTCAGTATTCATTCGTGACAAAATCGCGGATAGCATATTTTCCGATCATCCGTAGCCATTGCTATCTCCCCTTAAAATCCTCGATTTCCTGAGCAGTGTGCGACCAAAATGAGGCACGAAAGTTTAACACCCTTTGCCTACGAACGCTAAACTGTCAAGTCTCAAACATAGATGATTGTGGACCTGTGGCGATTCCTCAATAGCTTCACCCTGATGACCGAGCGTACTATTGGTATGGCGTACAAAAATTGTACCCTACGGTGTGCGTGTACGGTAGTATACCGCTACACGCAAATATACGTGTTACTAGTATGGAACCGATACACTGTACAATCGTGAAGTATACCGGTACTGTATCCTCACCTTACTAATACCGGTACTGATACCGTACGCACATACATGGTAGGTACGGCACCTGGGCTATCACGTAGGAACCAGATCCAATGTAGCGTCGGATTTACCATCTAGATGGACCATGGGATTAATCCAGGGCAGCAAGTACGTACTGCCGAGGATGAGAAACGGCATCAATCGGCGCGCCTACAGTATACAGTCCCAGTGTCGCGAGGATATCACCGCAGTCTCCAATCTTTCCGAGAGTACTAGCGAGGGTGACCTCAAGGAACTCGTCGAACCTTTCGACGAGTTCAGAAACAATTTCTTGCCAAGGATCGCACCACCAATCTGTGCAAGGCCTTTCGTTTACGTACGTATGTTTCAAAATGAAGGCCGAGGACGCTACGGCGTTTTTGCATCTCAATGGTTACGGCTACCATCATCGCATACTCAGCATCGACAGGTCCAAACCTCCAGCCCAACAGAATCGAATGTCCAACCGTTGAAACGTGTTAAGGTAGAACGAGCGTGCGCACTGGATTTTTTAAGATTTTGTTCAAATTTTAACCAGACATTGTTCGTATCATTATGCATGTTTCAGTGAAATTTCAGAACAGTCGACTATTTGGATTCACAGATAACGGGTTTTAAAATTGCAACTTTTAACACTGTAGGGTCTGCATTGAAATTTAGACAGAGTAGTTTTCCGTAAAAAATATTTGTCCCCTTTAAGAAGACACACGGCAATAACATAAACAATATAAAATATTAATGTTTATAACGCAAATATTTTATTTACGATAAAAGTTTTTAACTTTAGGAACACGATAATCATCTTTTTTCTCGAAATATTGAACAATACTATTCTGGAATGTTGCATAATGTCTTCTTATTACAGGGGACAAATATTTTTTCCCGAGAGTTATTCTGTCGTTACTGAACGATTTTAGCAAACTGACAAGGAGACGGCACGACCGTGGGGCCGGGGATTTGGCCGACTTTTTTTGTGGTGAAAGAGGGCCCCTAGCACCTCACGTGGCCAAAGTAGTAGGACGCACTACTCGGAAATTTGAGAGAAAAATCGATTCAAAGTTTCTTAGGCGCCTTATGAGTTTAAAATGGCTTGCATTTGTGGAGCCGCCGTCTAGTCTAGACTGTTAGGGCTCGGTCTTTTGCGCCGGAGGTCTCGGGTTCGATTCCTCCTTCGGATCTTATTTTTTTTTTGTTATCTCAACAATTATTCAAAACGTTTCTCATCCCTCCATTATTTTTTAAAATTTATTTACAATATTTTTTTAAAATTATTGTCATTTTTTTACATTATTTTTTTTCCAATAAAACAATTCATAACGGTGGGTTCTTTTATTTTTCATTGTAAAGTATATGAGGATGAACATTGGGTTTTTAATGAGAATAACAAAGTCGATTAGGAAAAATTCAATTTTTATTCACATAATAATTATATACAAAAACCGCAGTGGTAATTATCGTAGAAACAAACAAAGCAATAATTTTTTCGACATCTTGCGCAACATATGAAAGCGGATTTTTTGCAATCGCAGGGAGTTTGCAATTCATGCGTACAAAACATGGCCCATTAACATTCATGAAAATGTTTCTAGTAGCTGATAATTTTGAGGCAAACCAGGCGTATTGCATCATGTTCCGGAATATTGGTGACGATAATTGATGGTGAATTATTGAATGGATTCTTATACAATTGGATGTTTATACAAGCAGAATCCTGAAATTAATTCGCGGAAAGATTGTATAAAAGTCCATTTTTATACAATCACGGTTTTATACAAACACGGACGTGCCGTTTATTCATTTTTTCAAAATGAATAAACACAATAGAATAGTACGCCGAACTATGTGACCTGACTTTCGGTCAATGCAGACCGTGCAGTGTTAAAAGTTGCTATTTAAAAACCCATTATCTCCGAATCTAAATAGTTAACTGTACTGAAATTTGACTCAAACATGCATAATTATGTAAACAATGTCTGGTTAAAATTCGAATAAAATCGATAGAAATCAAGAACGCATGCTGGTTTTATCTTAACCCATTAACGCCCAAGAATCGCGATTTTTCCCTTCATTTTCAAGCCAGATTTTTATTATATAAAAAAAATCATAAAAAATGAAGAGATACGTTCCCTAGTATTTTCGAGGGTGCTCTTTCAGAATCTGGGGTCAAAATCGGGTTTTGTCCATTAGGAAAAAAAATATGGCGGCATTTAAACAAAAAAACAGGAAAAATCGATGACACTTTTTTTTTCAAATTTTTTTTTCACCTCGAAGCCGATGAAAAGTCCGGTTTTTTTTTCAACCATGGGTGCATAGAATAGTGACGATTGAACAATCAATTTTTTTAATTCGTCGTTGTCAACATTTTCACCCCCAAAATGGCCCTTTTCACCCCCTGAGTGACACGAAAAATTTCACGCTCGGTGTCCCAAATGAAAAGTAGTTGGATTTGGGCGAAAATTGGTACTCGGAGGTTTTTGAGGTCGCTGATTATGATTCTGCTCTCAAAATTCCGAAATTCAAAATGGCGGATCCAATATGACGGATACAAATGCAAAAGTTCATTTGAATTGAATAAAACGTGGCACTCGGGGGTTTTCGAGGTCGCTGATTATGATTCTGCTCTCAAAATTCCGAAATTCAAAATGGCGGATCCAATATGGCGGACACAAATGCAAAAGTTCATTTGAATTGGATAAAACGTGGCTCTCGGGGATTTTCGAGGTCGCTGATTATGATCCTGCTCTCAAAATTCCGAAATTAAGAATGGCGGATCCATTATGGCGGACACAAATGCAAAAGTTCATTTGAATTGAATAAAACGTGGCATTCGGGGGTTTTCTAGGTCGCTTATTAAATTTCTGCTCTCAAAATTCGAAAGCCTTTGGGTATTTAAATACCTGGTATTTTCAGGTATTTAAATACCCGAAGGCTTTCGAATTTTGAGAGCAGGATCATGATCAGCGACCTCGAAAATCCCCGAGTGCCATATTCCATCCGATACAAATGAACTTTTGCATTTTTGTCCGCCATTTTTAATTTCGGAATTTTGAGAGCAGAATCATAATCAGCGACCTCGAAAACCCCCGAGGGCCAAGTTTTATTCAATTCAAATGAACTTTTGCATTTGTGTCCACCACATTGGATCCGCCATTTTGAATTTCGGAATTTTGAGAGCAGAATCACAATCAGCGACCTCGAAAACCCCCGAGTGCCACGTTTTATCCAATTCAAATGAACTTTTGCATTTGTGTCCGCCACATTGGATCCGCCATTTTGAATTCCGGAATTTTGAGAGCAGAATCATAATCAGCGACCCCGAAAACCCCCGAGTCCCAGGTTTTATCCAATTCAAATGAACTTTTGCATTTGTGTCCGCCATACTGGATCCGCCATATTGGATCCCCCATTTTGAATTTCGGAATTATGAGAGCAGAATCATAATCAGCGACCTCGAAAACCCCCGAGTGCCACGTTTTATCCAATTCAAATGAACTTTTGCATTTGTGTCCGCCATATTGGATCGGCCATTTTGAATTTCGGAATTTTGAGAACGGAATCGTAATCAGCGACCTCAAAAACCTCCGAGTACCAATTTTCGTCCAAATCCAACTACTTTTCATTTGGGACACCGAGCGTGAAATTTTTCGTGTCACTCAGGGGGTGAAAAGCGCCATTTTGGGGGTGAAAATGTTGACAACGCCGAATTAAAAAAATTGATTGTTCAATCGTCACTATTCTATGCACCCATGGTTGAAAAAAAACCGGACTTTTCAACGGCTTCGAGGTGGAAAAAAAATTTGAAAAAAAAAGTGTCATCGATTTTTCCTGTTTTTTTGTTTAAAAGCCGCCATATTTTTTTTCCTAGTGGGCAAAACCCGATTTTGACCCCAGATTCTGAAAGAGCACCCTCGAAAATACTAGGGAACGTATCTCTTCATTTTTTATGATTTTTTTTATATAATAAAAATCTGGCTTGAAAATGAAGGAAAAAATCGCGATTCTTGGGCGTTAATGGGTTAAAGGCTTACACTACTGTGGACGTCCAAAATTGAGTGATATTTCGCGATTTTTTTTTTTGTTAGAAGGACCAATAAAAGAATCCTAATATTCAAGGATGTTATTAGTGATATCTTCAAGTAAACAAAATGAAATTTATATTTAAAAAATATACCAAAAGGTGACGTTGGAGCCATTCTAGCGAGGTATGTCAAATTGGAGACGCTCTGCGTCACGCAGTGTAGCTGACGCAAATTTAAATGTAGAATTTTTTTTTTTTAATCTATTAGTTTACACGAGTATAGCTTGAGAAATACGTAGAGGTTTTGAAAAATGTTAATTTTTGTGTAATTGGCAAGCATTAAACCAAAAACTTAATTTTCGACAGAAAAAAGGATAATCATTTGTTTATAACTAATGTTATAACTAACTGATGGAAAATCACGTACGTTTTTCTCTTCGGAATGTTATTTTAAACGTGTACTCAAAATTCGGAGTGAAAAAAATGAAGATTGTTGGAGTTATGCTGCGTGCCGTTTTGAAAAATAGTGTTTTGAGAAAAACAGTCGACGTGTCGCACACGGGCCTGCCACTGCTACCGCAGACCCGTACGGGCCTGCGGACCTTGTTTTACAGGTACCAAACTCTTGTCCCCCTATTCTAGATGGTTCAGAGCATATTTTAAGTCAGGTAAAAAAAAACAAATAATTTTCAAAAAATTCTACAGTGGTGTGACCCCTTAGATCGGAGTACACGGTAACGATTGTTCGTCGCGTCTCTTCGAACGAGGCCACCACCCCCCCCCCCCCCCCCCCCTATTTTCCACGCAAGGTTCGTCCGCTCACTGCTGCGAGCTTGAATCTCCTATTCGTCAATAAAATTCAAAAAGAGGGCAAGACAATGATTCCCGAGTAACGAATCTTCCTCCAATAAGGCTTCTAATTCTGCATCTTCGTACACTTTCGGCCTTCCGCTACATTTTTTGTCTGCGACGTCAACCTCACCGTTAAAAAATGTTTAAAACCACTCAAGATAACTTCTCTCACTTGGAGCAGCCTCACCATATGCGTCTGCAAGCAATCGATGCGCCTTAGTTACAGATTTTTTCAAATTAAATAATTAAATCAAAAGTTCCCGCCAATGACACTTATTCGGCCCAAAAGTCGACATTTTCGCACGAAAAAAGAATTATGTGATGCTGATACAAAATCGCTAATATTTCAAGTACTGCTATCGCTAATATTAGGGTCTTGCTAGATTATGGTCTTGCCAACCTTACGACATGACGTTTTACATCTGACAATTTCAACCATAATCTTCTGGTAGGGCCATCTTTTGTCAAACGGCGGACTTATTTGTACTCCCAATAAAAGTACAATGTAAGTACCACCCAAGTACACTGAAAATGTTGTGCAACGGCTTAGCGTGAATGGGTACGAAGGCAAGCTCAGCGAAGTTCGAATATACACGGAACAAGACGATCGGCGGTGCCCACCCAGCTCGTCAGCGATTACGTTTGTTTATTTATCTACGTCGCAATACCACACTTCGGTAAATGAATAAAGGCCATGGAAAAGCGATATTTCGAGTTTTCAAATTGATTCTCAAGGCTTTTGGGATTGTTTAAGTTTTATTAAATGTTATTATATAAGTTTTTGTATTTATGGTCATACGTTATCATTTCTTGTGGTTGGTTGCTTTGTTTGTATTACAATGGCGACTTAATTTTTATCTCATTGGCATGCAGGTACTATTTAGTTAGTGAATTATTGCCTGGCTTTCGAAAATAATTTGTCTATTTATCTATTATCTATTTGTCTATTATCTATTTGTCTATTATCCAAAAATGTTCATAAAAAAACTTTTCGCGATTAGTAACTTGATCATTTGATGAATTTAATATCGAGTGGGAGCTTTAAGAGTGCGACTTTTGTAGTATTTTTCATCCTACTCAGAATACTCTGAGTATTCATATCGATATTCATTTATAAAGATGGATTTTATACAGTTAGTTTATACTATCTTCATGTTTACAGTTAAATCATAAAAATAATATCGCGAAATTGGTTGACTTTCGCATAAAACATTGTTAGGTTATTTGACAGCGGAAAATGTCCTATAACCCTTTCAAGGGATCGTGACCAATAACCAGTAGCCCTGTATATATATTTATTTCAAAAAGACATGAAATCCCCTCAAAAAACTTGAACAAGTAAAAAAAAACGCCAAGCAATAAAAAATACCCTCGAAAAAATTATCGGTCGTTTCACTATCTAAAAAATTCGAATTAACCTCGACTTACTTGTGATTTTTTTTAAACCATACTTCTATTTACATTATTACTTTTCAAATTGAAACGTACAAAAGAAGTGAAATAACTTTTTATGCAAAAGTCAAGCAAATTTACTAGAAACGTACCGAAAATTGTCAAACCCTAGAAATACTATTTTTCCCAACAATTTATGTTAACAAACCATATTACTATCATAATGAAAATTTCGAATCACGATTATATAAAAGTACAACGTATTCATTATACAAGGGCTGTTTTTATGTATTACTGGAAATGCTGTGCAACGACTTGGCGTACATGATTAAGAAAAAAATGCTCGGCGAAGGATGACGTTTTCTCAACAACTTAACTTTCAGGTTAAGAAAGACATAAATTGACGCAATTTATTATGTACTTGTGAACCAAGTTTCTGATTTCGCATAGTACAGGGTGCGCCAGAGAAACTTACTTATTTGAAAAAATTCCCGCGCGGTGAGTTGGGCGGGTAGAGGGGCGAGAGGGGCGCATCTGGAGGGGGAAGTTCCCAAGCTTGTTTCTCCCTCCAGTCAGTTGCCATCATGCTCTGGTCTAGAGAGCAGCGGGCATTCGCAGTCGAGAGCTTCTTTTCTAACGGTCGCTCACTTGTTGCTACGAAACGTGCCTTCCGCGCTCGCTTTGAAATTCCTCCTCACAGACTCGTTCCTGGCCGTAATTCGATTCTGTCGTGGGTTAACTCATTTCGGGAGTGTGGAAGTGTCGCTAAACCCAGAAATGGAATTCAACGGACCATCAGAACTCCGGAAAATGTCGAAAGAGTGAGGCAGTCAGTTGTGCGTTCTCCCCGGCGTTCGGCTCGCAAACACGCAGCTGCTATGGGAATTTCTGACACCACTGTTCGACGAATTCTCCATGAAGACCTTCAATTTCATCCCTATAAATTGGCTGTTGTGCAAGAATTAACTGAACGCGATTTTGTTGCCCGTCAAAATGCATGTGAAATGCTGGTTGACAACCTGCCTGAAGACGCGGTCGTTTTTTTCAGTGACGAGGCTTACTTCCACATTTCCGGCTGCGTCAACAAGCAAAACATGCGTTATTGGTGTGGTGTAAATCCACGTGAGCTTCACCAGAAGCCACTTAATTGTGAGCGAGTTACTGTCTGGTGTGCGATGTCGGTAATGGGAATAATTGGTCCTTATTTTTTTGAAGAAAACGAACGCGCAGTTACCGTGAATGGAGCTCGTTACAGGAACATGATCGAGGAATTTTTTCTTCCAAGACTCGAAGAAATGAACGTTAGGAACGTGTGGTTTCAGCAAGATGGAGCCACAGCATACACAGCACGAGACTCAATGAATTTGTTGCGACAACATTTCCCCGACCGCCTCATCTCTCCCAGAGGCGATCTCCAATGGCCGGCACGCTCTCCAGATTTGACTTCATGCGATTTCTTTTTATGGGGTTATTTGAAATCTCTGGTTTATGTCGATCGACCACGGACCATAGCACACCTCAAGAACAACATTCGCGACGCCATTGCCAACATACCGATTGATATGCTGCAAAGAGTGGATACGAATTTCAAAAATCGACTTCATCAGTGTATGCGCAATGGGGGTTGCCATTTATCCGATGTCATTTTCAAGACTGCATGAAACAAAAATTGGGATATTGTATTCTCAAATAAAAAAAAATTTAAAACAATAATTGAAGTACTTTTGTTTTTATTGACCTTTCAAATAAGTAAGTTTCTCTGGCGCACCCTGTACAAATTTAAAAAATCAGCGATGTACCCCAATACCACACGGCTCTTGAAATCTCACTTTATTTACATAATTTGAAAGGTTACGTGGAAGTATTCATTTTCTACTCTGTTACAGAACCACCATACATCTCATGAAATCAATTGCGTCCCATAAATTTTCGTGTAACAGACATAGTTTTGGTAGGCTGAACATCTTATTCCTAATAATTCTGTATACCTGATGCAGTAACTAATACGATGTTATAATTTGAAATAATCTATGTAAATAAATTGTTGCAAAAGTTACTTATGGAAGCGGTAGGAACGTTTCTTCAAGAAAATTATGTATCTCCCCGAGCGTTTTTTCTTAACCATGCACGCCAAGTCGATGCACATCATTTCCAGTAATACATACACACAGTAGGGGAGGCTGGGGTCGATAGAAACACGGGTCAAATGAAATAAGTTGAATAACTCGAAGATGGTTATTGATAGCGGTGGGGGCCCAAGTGGGGAAGGAACTGCTTTTCATATCGGAACCTGTCGCTTGGTTCACGCCCCCGCTCCGAGAGCGTCGAACATTTTATGTGGGTGCATTGCTTTTTCGACACGGAAAGTACGTTTTTTAATTACTATTATTTTGCGTATTGCTCCAAAACTATTGTTCCTTCTTTAGCGTTGTTTACAATCATCATTACTGTGAATATCCTAGTGAGTTTATTGCGGTCAGCACCAACCTACAACATTTAGGTTCTTTGTTATTTGATAAATTATTGGAAGCGAGGGTATGGGGGCAGTTGAAACAAACGGTTCGGGGTCAATTGAAACGTGTTTCTATTGACCCCGAGCAACCCTTTTATACGCAAGCAAGTTTTCCAAATCTTGTTTTTTTTTAGATGCCAAGAAACCGTTCGAAACTACGAACCGCGGAAGCTGCGGACTCGAAAATTATTGAAAAGCAAATGAAGATGCTAAAAAATATATGGGGCATTCCATGCCGATTCGACCTGGGTCTGACCCGTCACCTCTCCGATTTGACCCGCAATTTTTCATGTTATTGTACTATCTCTGAAAGGCACTCGAGAATTTTTTCAGATTTTTTTGGAACGATTTGACTTCACAATATTTTTATAAACAAAAAATTAACGCCCAAATTTAAAAATATGGAAAAAATCACGAAAATCCTGTGTCACATATCAAACACTATGAGCGTTGAGAAAAAGTGGGCGCGCGTTTCGTTTGGCCTGCAATGCGCTTTTTTCGCAAAAATTTTTTTTTTTTTTTCTTTAAAAAATATAGGATCAATAGCCCACCCAGTCGTTAAAGAGGAAAACAAAAATTACATGACATTATGTAAAATTGACCAGAATTTTTTCAGATTTTTTTCACATTTTTGGTCAGATTTTTTTTTAGAATGTGTGTCCAAGATTTTTTTTCATCATTTTTAGTCAAATTGCCGACAATTCAAGTGGCCAAGTGGCCAACCCAACTCAAGTATCATAGGGCTTTGGCTACAATGTCAAGAGAGAAAACATTTTTAATTGAACATTTTTAATCCATTCGAATTTTTTTCTGAATTTTTTAGCGATAAATTTTTTTCAAGTTTAAACAAACAAGAAATTCACTAAAAAATTCTGAAAAAATTCGAATGGATTAAAAATGTTTAATTCAGAATGTTTTCTCTCTTGACATTGTAGCTCAAGTTCTATGATACTTGAGTTGGGTTGGCCACTTGGCCACTTGAATTGTCGGCAATTTGACTAAAAATGATGAAAAAAAATCTTGGACACAAATTCTGAAAAAAATCTGATCAAAAATGTGAAAAAAATCTGAAAAAATTCTGGTCAATTTTACATAATGTAATGTAATTTTTTTTCCTCTTTAACGACTGGGTGGGCTATTGATGCTATATTTTTTAAATAAAAAAAAAATTTTTGCGAAAAAAGCGCATTGTAGGCCAAACGAAACGCGCACCCACTTTTTCTCAACGCTCACAGTGTTTGATATGTGACACAGGATTTTTATGTTTTTTCTTTCAGATTTTTTAATTTGGGCGTTCATTTTTTGCTTAAAAAAAATTTTGTAAGTCAAATCGGTCCAAAAAAATCTGAAAAAATTCTCGAGTGCCTTTTAGAGATAACATAAAAAATCGCGGGTCAAATGGGAGAGGTGACGGGTCAGACCCAGGGTCAGACTCATTGAAATAGTAATATCCTTTCTTAAAATAAATTGTTGAGAATAATAGTATTTCTAGGGTTTGACAATGTTATGTACGTTTCTAGTAAATTTGCTTGGCTTTTGCATAAAAAGTTATTTCACTTCTTTTGTACGTTTGAGTTCGAAAAGTAATTATGTGAAGAAAAGTATGGTTTGAAACAAATCACAAGTATTTCGAGGCTAATTAGAATTTTGTAGATAGTGAAACGACCAATATTTTTTTCGAGGGCATTTTTATTACTTGTGTTTTTTTTTTACTTGTTCAAGTTTTTAAAGCGGATATTTCTTAGCAGCGGATGTAACGTAGCTCCGATACAGTGAGGTGGGCCAACGTGAACCCGATAGCACTGTATAGCAATGTAACCCGAATCACACTAGCACAAGAGGCGCTGTGCTAGTGGCCTCTTGTGTGAGTGTGATTCGGGGAGCTTAGTAAGTAGATCGTAAGTAGTCGTGGATATTAGTAAGTAGATCCCATTACTAATATCCCCGACAGTTTATGCGACGGTACAATTAAAGATTACACACACGCACGCAGCTTTTTTTCTTAACCATGCACGCAAGTCGTTGGACGGAATTGCTAGTGTACTTGTGTGGTACTTACGTTGTACCGACTTTTTTCTTATAATGTTCATATGGTTTTCAAAATAAAATAAAAATATTTGGAAAAATATTATTCCTAAGGCTTAACAATTTCATTTACAACATTTCTAGTAAGCGTGCTTGGCTATTTCATAAAAAGTTATTTCACTTTTTCTGTACGTTTGAATTGAAAAAATATTATAAAACCATTCTTTAAAATAAAATAAAAAATGTTTCGAGATAAATCAAAATTTTTAATATGGTAAAACAAGCGGTAATGTTTGCGGGAGAGTTTTTTATTACTTGGCTTTTTTTACTTTTTCAACGTTTTTGAAAGAGATTTTATTGTACGTGAAAAAAACATGTTACTTTTGCTCGAAATATATTCTTATTGGCGATTATCTTCGGACGTTTTAAACTTTTTTTTTTAATCAAACACGAAGCAATTTTGTACGTAACGATGTAGGCTACTTTTGTCACGATTTTATAAGAAAGACGATGGGCACTGTTATTCAAAATGCTTGTCTCAGTAGCTGCAGAAACTCTTTTGTGAGTTTATCAATTATTCATGTATTGTCTTGATACATGGGTGCAAGTGAAAGATCATCATATTCAACATCTTCTATTTAAAAAAAAAACGTATTATCAAAAAAAAATGTTTAGGACAAAAGTTACCGGTTTTTTTCGTAGAATAAGATGGCGAGATGAAAAATGTAGGTTCCAATTACAAAAAAAAGGCAGTTGACGTTTGCATCACTTTAATAACGTGCACTAAATAAAAAAGTATTGTTGCCGCTTCGTAACACGTCTGAATCTTTTGATTTACTTCGCTGTCTGGAGTTATTTCAATGTCTCAAGATAAATGGGACACGCGGTATAACCATATTTCTTTTTGTATTACAATAGCTATTTGTTTATAATACTATATAATATATAATTTACATATCACTTTCAGGGCTCGCTCACCTCAAGGAGAGCCTTCGGCTCGAGGACATCCTCGCCCGTCATTATCATAGTCTCGATGCGCTGTCCCTCGCCAAACTTGCTCATGAGCCACTCAGTGTCTCGGACGAAATCCGAGTCCGGCGGTATCCACAATCTAAGGGGATTCTTCTCCTGTCGAAAGCGAAACAGGCCCAAAAGGCAAGCCAGCACTACGAGGGCGCATACCAGGATCCATTTGACGGGATGCTTCGCTATCTCGTAGCCCAATCTGCGAGCGTATCGAGAGCAGAGTCGGAGGAAGAGAGGGGGGCGGGGGCGGTTATTAGTGCACTAGGCAAATCCTTGGTAGACAATTATAAGATTAGTCATTTTCCGCCGAATTCTCGACCTTTTTGGAACAGCCATAGCTCCGTGGAAATTATTCGCAAATAAAAGTATTCCAAACCGTGGATCTTCATCTTCCAAAATTAAATGAAAAAAAGTGCGACTTATAAAAAGAATTTACAGATGTTACGCCAAGTGCACTTATTTAATGGCATTGGAAATGTAATCAAACTTTTCGAGTAATAAAAAACATGTGTATGTAAATACTATGAGTTTATATTATTTTTTAAAAAATATTGATACGTTGAAGTAAACTAATTTTTAAATTAACAACGAGATTAGAATTGAGTTGGAAAAGGGCATTTTCCAACCGATCACAGGCATTCAGCATGTCAGCTCCCTCACTCTACTACAACACATTGGCAGTGGAGTGGGGGTAGCGTTAGTTTCGTATGACAGCCAGCTAACTCAGACCCGTATACCCAGCCTACCTCAACAAACATATACAGTTTTTAAAGCATTTCAATGCTATAAAAGCAACGGTTCATTGAATACGAAAAAGCCGAAAATGAAAAAAAAACCCAACTTCGACGTTGTACATGGGGAATAGAATTTTCTTTTTGTTGGAAAAACCACCTCGGTTTTTTTTAAAGAGCGTATAAATCGCTTTACATTCATTTTTTGGCGAGCACTGTAGAATTCATTTTGAGCGAGTTATTGACAGCCAAAATGAAAATAGCATATGTTGACTCAGAAAGGTCATAACTGGGGTAAAAAAATCGCACAGTATCCACAATGCCAGCGTTGGAAAACTATTTATTTTTCTTAAAAGAAACTCTCGGTCCATTTTTCTTACATCTTTTCGTTATAGCAAAACCTAAACATAAAGATACCTAGGGGGCGTACACAAATTATGTAATGCCAAATTCCCCAATTTTTACCCCCCCCCCCCCCCCCCCCCCACGTACCAGAACCGTAACGCCACGTCGGAACCCCCCGCCCCCTATTCCGTTATGTAACGGGTGCTTTTTCGTAAATAATTGCGATTTTTTTCATAGACATAACTAATTATGAAGATCGGGTTTATACTCGTTGTATGAAGTATATATTTAACTAGTTTTATAAAAAAATGTATGAAAAAATCTTTTAAATGCATCGAGATATATGTCCTGATTTCATGAAGAACAATAAAATTCTGTTCATTGTCCCATAAATAACTTTATGAAAGGTAATCTGTAAATAAAAAGTCAACAGTTTATCGATATCTATACACATGTAGCTATCGTTATGCGTAGCCGTTTTTTTATTTTGGTTTTGTTACAAAATGCCGACAGTTTTAACATTTTTTTCTATTTTCAAGGCCTTCTTTTTGTATTCAAGCAGTCTTTTAAAATAGTAATTATCAAAATAAGCTACGCACAACCTTAGTCACTGCGATTACAATAATGGCAACAAAAAAATTGAATGTCGGTTGATCAGTTTTCGAGTATTCGCTGGGACAAGGTAAAAAAAAGTAGTTTCGAGAAAAACATAGTCAAAGTTTTCGTTCCGTTTTTCTTGATATAAAGTTATGTTTTTTCTAGAATATTGATACATACATTAAAGGATATATTCGCGGGCGATATGACGGTTCTTTATCTTCATTATAGTTCACAAAATAATAAGAGCCTGTACTGCATCTATTGTGAACGATGCCACACCTGTAGGGACTGAGGACACTAACCGGCCGCGCTACTTGTTTTCACTGAAATGACTGTAACTCCGTCAGTTTTCGGACTTGTGAATAAAAATGTTGCGAACATATGTTTGAATATATGGACTTTCAAGAATCATAAAAAACACAACAAAAGGAATTTTCAAAATTTTGTTTGGGGAAAGCGGGAAAGCTACTGTGCAAGTTCTTGCCCAGTGGCTTCCCCCTTATCTGACATTTCGTATGGAATGCTGTTAACTTTCTGCGGTAAAATTGCACGCGAGTTTTAAATTCAAAACTTGAACATGAAGACATTTTGCTATTTCTGACAGTTCTAACATCGTGACGTAACGCAAATGATGACCCCCGCCCCTCCCCCACGTACTTAGACCGTAAACGCCTCGCCGGACCCCCGCCCCTCCAATTGCGTTACATTATTTGCGTACGCCTCCTATTTACGATATCACTTCCGTACGTGGTACGCAAATTCCGGCGGTACCTCTCGAATTTTCGTCTTTGCCTTTTTTATCTGACTTTTTGCATAGTGTTTTTAGCATATCCGTTACGAGAAAATATCAGAGATACTGTGGTGATTTATTGGCATTTTGGGAAGCAGCGTACATTGTAATTAAAATGCGTAAAAATCAAAACTCTGAGAGAGAGAGAGAGAGAGAGAGAGAGAGAGAGAGAGAGAGACTAACTTGTAGAAGAAATCCTCTATGGTCCGGGAAATGCATCGTGATGCGCGGTGCAGGAGCGCTCCCGAAACGGCCTTTTTCTCCCTTCCCGGCGTATCCATTGGCCCCCACGTCGCAGCTACCTACAGGTACCTTCATTACGTCTCCAATGCGCACATGTTGCGCCACGCATGCGCAGGGTGACCCACACGGGCTTTTGCACTAAGCCAACGTAACGAAAAATACGCATCATGCCGAGTCAGCTTGTCGTGCCCCTTCAGGCAGGCCATTCTGCCCACGGGCACACGCGCGTTAGTTTCCACAGGTGGGCATAAGGTAAAGGTCCCAATTATTGAACAGGCCCCAATTATTGAACACTATCTTGTATTTTCATTATTTCTCATTCATCTGTACGCATTTAGGTATTTATAAAAATTTCATTACATATATGGAACTTTTAGCTATCGAAACGTTACCTTACTTGTGCAAAAAAGCTTTTATTAATAGAGCAAAAAATTATTTAATCAGCAACGGTGACCCGATTTGATGTATCGTGGTAACTGCTTATCGTTTTTGCTAAGACACTCCGCTTCATGCGTAAGGGCATAAAAAATTCAAAAACTGTCGCATCTCAAAAAGTAAAGGCATTTCAGGTTCCTCAAAAAATTTCTTACAAATAACAATTTTTATGAAAATTTTTTATTTACTTATTTGTTTAAAAAAATATGGTGTTCGATCATTGGGACATAGAAAATGCAGTGTGTCCCAATTATTGAACACTCGAATTCTCCAAGATGGCGTCATTAAACCCATCAAAACATTGAGACAATTAACGTGTGACAGATCGTGTGAATCGGATTTATTCAAACAACTGTAAGTTCCTGAATAAACTTACCTTTATTCTTTTAATAATAACTCTCAAGATCGTCAAATATATTTATCATTTGTATTTCCGTGCAATAAACATAAAAAGCAAAGCAAAAAGAGAATATAACCTAAATGTAACGTGAAAATACGAATGTATTTTCAATATTTTCAATATTTCTGTTCAATATTTTTTGCTCTCCGATATTTCAGGGAGCCAAGCTGCGACAAAATCAAACAAAAACAGAACATAAAAACGAGGAAGCTGAAAATAAAAATAAAATAAAGTTAGAGTTGAAAAGCAAAAATAAACCAAATGCGAATGAACCAAAAACCTGTCAAAAGAGACTAAATATATATTTTTGTATTTTTACATGATTAACAAAAGATTATTTAAGTGTTTGATTTTGCTTTTATTTCTTAATATTGTACCCAAAATAATATTTTCAGAACGGAAAAAGAATTCTCGAGAGCGTTCAATAATTGAGACATGCCTGTTCACTATTAGGGACAAAGGCACTTCCAGTGTTCAATAATTGGGACATTTGCATGCTTCACTTTGTTATTCTTTCTTTTTCATTTGAAATCATTTTAAAATAATTTAAAGGGTGATTTTTCGAAAGTAAAAATATCGAAGTATCATTGGAACCTGAAAGCGATGGTTTTGTCTTGATTTTATATTTTTTTCTCACCGAATTCAATCCCCCAGATGCTTAACTGTTCAATAATTGGGACATTTACCTTACGCATCGGCTCGTACTTACCAATTTTTTTCAGAACGCGTCTTCAGCGTTTAAAACGTCATTCGGGTGTGGAGTACAACGAATACTACACATGCACTTTAATGAATGGTGTCTGCATCGGTGATCGACGACGTCCGATTTTCCCCCTTCTGACGAATTCGTGTTACGCAGAATTCCGGCGAAGGAACAACTCGTCAACGTTGCTTCAGCATAACTTCGAGGCTGCTATATTGACGCTACTGTAGAACGTTAATTCGATCAGAACGCATAGAATCAGTATCACAATTTTTAATTGCATATCTTTACAGCCTACTGTATTAACTTCAAATTGCCGCACACATTCTCTACAAATTCCGAACATTGACCAAGTGCTACCAATTTCTGATAAAAGTTGGTTAGCACACAGTGCTAAGATCAACTGCCCCACGGGTCGTTTACCATTCTGTATTTTGCGTTTTTCTCGAAACTGTTTTCGTAAAACGATGTAAGTCGAACACTTTTAAAAGTTAAAAAATATCACGTACTAGAATATTCCCTCGAAAACATTATCGCTTGCTTTACCATTTAAAAATTTGTTTAATTTATCAAACATGTTTATGTTTATACAACATTATCGCTTGTTTTACCATTCAATTTGATTTCGAAAAACGATGACAAAACGAGGAGCCTGAAGTAGGAGAGGTTACCGGGAAGACCGGCCGAAGAACCGCATAAAACGGAGAGCGCGATACCGTGTATAGGTATAGCCACAACGGAGACGTAGCAGATATAGGTATAGTCGGCACGCGTTAAAATAAATAACTTCAAAATTCAATATCTCGAAAACTATTGCGAGTAGCCAAACACCCCTTTAGGGGTTGTCTTAAAATATGAAAAGGAAGGTCTGCGCAACATTTCAGTTCCGTCAGAAGGGGAAGGTTTTCGAAACCTTATCCTTTTACTTTATCACACAACGACACAATCGTACACACACACACACACACACACACACACACACACACACACACACACACACACACACACACACACACACACACGTACGCACGCACCCACATTATGATTGTGACGGGGATTCCCACCACTACGATAACGTGAACCGAATATCCATATTCTCTGGAGTTTCAGATGCGAAAAACGTCACCTTCGGCCGTCCACCCGGGCTTGTACATTCGCAATTCCCGGGAGCCCCAGGGAATTTTGTTTCACCGGATTCCTGAACCGGTACGCCCTGGGATCGTACCGGTTCCGTAGGAGACTGGACCTTTTCGTGATTTTTGGTTTCCCGGAATCATAACCGGTGTAAACTGGATGCACTTACGCGGCGGGTGGGGGGCGGTATAGCGCGGTCGCGCTGGCTATGGGTTGTGGTGAGGCGTCAGGATTCACCAGGGAATAGCGCGAACTGGAACGGGATCTGTCACTTTTCGTAGAGACCGAAACCGTCGCGATAAAATCGAATAATTTGTATTTCATTGTGCGAGAGCTGATGGGTTACCCACCCGCAATCTTTTAGGTAGACAAACTCAATCGCAAACGCGAAACGCGAGGGAAAACCTCACCCACATGGGAGCAAGAGAACACGACGATGTGTCTCTAGCGTGAAAGCGAGAGCGCGACGTCACGGGCGCGATAGAGACCACGATACGTCTTTCTGTCGCGAGGCCCGCGGCTCAACTACTGTCTCTTGTCGCGACAGGGCGAAAAATCAGGGCCAAACGCGATTCGGGAGACTGCCGCCTTAGGCGTTGTCCGAATAAGTAGATGTACCAGAACGGTTCTAACCCAGGCAGCTCAGGGGGGAGCGGGGCGGCGAGGTCCAGCGCGGGGAAGCCACTTGCCTGGTGGCGGGGGGGGGGGGGGTCCAGCGCGGGGACGTGACGTCATGCCAGGGGTCTCTGTGGAGGGGGTAGCCATGTGGTCCGAAGAGCGACTGTCGGGAGGAGGAAGCCGCTGTCGACGAGTGTTTTGTGGGGGCGGGGGTCAGGTAGTGGTGAGTGAACGTTGAGAACCCATAAATCTCCTAATTTATTATAGACATAAAAAAGATTAGCATCGATGCAGTGTTTTTCTTTCTACACTATTTGGTCCGTGTGAAAATAACACACACACACATACACACACACACACACACACACACACACACACACACACACACACACACACACACACACACACACACACACACACACACACACGATGTGTGCATGTAATAGCCATATATGGGTAGGAAAATTTCGTTAATTTGAAGCGATACATGAAGGGGACGGCTTTTCAAAGCTGTTTATTTATGTGATGCAGGTGTGATGCGCTTGGTTTCGTTTCCGAAATCTTTAAAATGTTTGTATGCGTGTCCACTCCTGTCACGACTCTCGCCGACATCCGAGACAGCTCCTGACAAGTCGGGATTTCTCGGAAAAACTATAAACTTTAGAGATCTATCGTCAAAGGGTTTTTCACCCCAGATGGGCCACCGGAGCATAGCTGCACTCGGGAAAAAAATGTTCCAATGTATCGAGAACTCGTTTTCATTACGAAATATAACGTCGAGATGTTCAGATGGGCGAGTATGTATGAAGTGCATCCGGCCAAGCATCCCCTGGACTTGACCACAAACGAGCTCGAACAAGTTCCAAAGGTTTTGCTCCTAAAATATTGGGGTGAATATGTTGACTTATTGTGGGATCGTTTGCCAGAACATCATCGGAACGATAGTGAAGTTATATCATATCTTCCATGCATGGAGCACTATAATACACCACAGATGGAAGATCACATCGATGGCCCCCCACCTCAGCGTCGGGAATGTAAAAAATGCTGTAATTCTCCACGTACGGGGATCTTCAAACGTGTTTGAACCCGTTTTTTGGGAGTGTGAAAAAATGTCAGGGAAATTCTTCACGTACGAGATTCTTTGAAAGTGTTTGTACCTGTTTTTCATGATTGGAAAAGTGGGGAGAAGTTTGAAAATTTAAGTGGGAGGGTTATGAGGGAGCTTATAATTTCGTAGTCCAAGCTCAGACTGCAGTATTCCATCGCGACATCAACATCTCTCCACAAAGAACTTTTAAAGTGCGGGGAAAATGGATCTCTCGAGTATCAACAAAGTCAGCGTGATGGCGGAAGTCCTTCCAACGAAGAAGTTGTCAGATCTCCGCGTTCACTCGGATCATCGAATCTCTGACATGAGGGCCGTACAAACCAAGTTTGAAAAACGCTACCTCGCGGACATCGCGGATGAGTTCACTGTCTTCTTACCAGCGCGACTTGTGAAGGCCTCCGATGAAGATTAGGAAACGTTCGAGCGAATGCGGCAAGCGGCACGTGATCATCGTCTCTGGATGACATACAAAGGTCGAAAATACAACAGCATAGACGTTTTTCAAGTCTGAGAACACATGGTGGAAAAATACGAAATTCGTTGGAACACCATCGTCGAACGGCAGTCTGCATCATCGAGAGTATGCTGCAACTGGAGCGTAATAGTCAATTCTACATGCAGTTGTGGAAAATACATCAGCGTCAAGTTCTATTGTCTTGGAGTATGGTGGAAAAGAGCAAATTCGTTGGTGCAGCATCGTTGAGTGGAACAGTCGTCCGGATCACAGCCGTCTCACCATCGTTTTCGACGTTTTAAGTGTTTGACTATGTCAAAATGTATTGTAACGGTTCGGCTGTACAGGTAAGCCACCGTCACACAGAATACGATAGTGTCAACCTGTTTACGAGACACTTGCGTATTCTGGCCAGCGTTCGGAGCAACCGGCCATGCCGCCGGCCGGGCAGGTCACTTGCGCTAAGAATTTAGGGCGAGCCCGCGACACCTCGCAAGGGGCTCCGCCCACCGCGAGGAGCAAGACCACCGCGGACTCGCGGGAGTCCCCGCCTTTAGTCGTACATCTCGCGCATCCCGTGCTTTTACCACTCCTATCAGATCAAGAGTGCGACCTAAATTCATCGCGACGCCTCTTCACACCGAATGCGCGCCTAATATCCTAGAGAGGAACAATCGGGTATATTTTGTCCCCCGAAATGACTATAGTGTGCGAACGTCCTCAAAATCACCAACGCTGTCACCCCCACCAACGGAGTGTCCCTCGGCGGCGTGATTCCCTACCTAGTACTCCAGATTCGCAAGAGAAATGGAATTTCTCCTGACGGGCCTGAGGCTATTTAAGGGCGTGCACGAGCCGGAGCGGCACTCTGTCGCAAATTACTCATCTTATTACGTGGAGTCACCGTCATCCGAAACCTCGGATCACAGGATGGAGGCCTTGCTGCCGTAGCTCTGGTCCCATCGTAGAACGACCTCAGCTTCGGGTTAGATACTCTATTTCCTTGGGAAGCCCCAGCACTGCGCTGGAAGTCCGACCTCGGAAATAGAGTCATCGTGGTGATTGCTATCCAGGGAATACTAAATAACATCCGATCGATTGTCATTAGGACGATCGATCGCCATACTACGCATTTCACGCACAAATACTCGGAGTGTGCAGTCCGTGAAGTGCCGATCGCGCTTCGCTGCACACGAGGAAATTCTAAAACCAGCTTCTCTGGTTCTTGGTCCTCCTCGCCTGGCACCGAGGAGGTCAGCCGTCCCTTCCGGACGGCCCCGCTATGCGCTCTCGAGGAGAATAAATCGACCTCGAGCTCGCGCATTATTACTAACGCTAGCATCTCTAGCGCGTGAGCGACACGGCGTGGCACCCGTGCGCTTAGTTGCATTTTAGCAACAGTGCCAACCGATAGTATCGCCACATAGACAGATTAACAGTAAATTCAAGGGCCATCGCATTCTTTTTACAGAAGCGACCCCGAAGCCGGCGTTACGCGTACACGACGACGCTCGCGGACTGTGCGAGTGCGAGCGAGAGAGTGAACGAAGAAGAGAGAGACCGAGTCCGTGAACCGCGTGCGCGCAACACCTCGCACGACTCTTCCTATCCTCGTCTTTCCAACGACGACAGCGCTTCTCGCCGACCGTTCCAGATCCCTGTAAACGTCGCTACACCTAACTAATATCATTAGAATCACCGAATTAACACACTAACAAGTATAATTGTTCTTCCACCAATTAATATCAAATACGACAATCCGACACATCAAATGCCGATGATGACGGGTTGAGACAGGCGTTTCCGAGACCCTCTTACCACTGAGGCATCTCCAAAAAACCTCTCAAAATCCCAACCATCATTTCCGGCACATGAAAAGTACATCGCCCTTCAGGAGGCTACGGGAACCCCAAAACCATCCTTCGGCGAAATATTCGCCGCTCAACCACGTTTCCTCATAGCCCGCGTAAACGACGGCCCGAAAAGGAAATAAAAACTTTCGCAAATAATCGCGAAACGTTTCAGTATTTAAAAAAAAACTGTTTTATCGAAATGTATGAGAAGGAGAAATGCAAAACAATGTTTGTCGTAGAATAAATGAAGAATACAAATAGTATATATTTTCATCAAAAAGTTTTTATTCATTTTTAAAAAATCCCTCGCTCACACAACGCTTCGTATACACTCAATCAGCTTTTCAGCGATTTTACATTATCATGGGCGCAGTTGTATTTCGTGTTGAAGGAATGATGGGGGCATTTCGAATTTGTGATTTTCGGCAACTTCTGCAGCGATGGACAGTACAGAGTCTCCAAGTCGATGACGTTTGTCGCGGAATCCGCGAACCTTGATAGCCATGCGCATTTCTTAAATCCCTTCGCATAGATGGTGGGAGCTCCTCGCAAGATTTCTCGAATTGTCTTTCTAGCTGCCTCGTATGGTATGCCGCTGTGATCCCATCGTATTCCATGGAAATTTCGTTCCAACCACTCATTTGTCATTTTGTACTTGGCCGGTAAAGAGTCCCATGTAAATGGTGCGTCGAAGACGGGCGTCAGCGGTTCAGCATCCTTGTCGTGGAGTTTGATGATGGACATCTCCTTTAGGACAAATTTGTTGATGGGGCTCTTGAAGCCCTGTACATCAACGATAAGCTCCATGTTGACTGACGTGGACGCGAATTATCGGCATGATTTTATACCAATTTTTTAACCCCACCGCTGATTGGATTGTACTCGACAATACGATCATGGAGGATCATGCAGTATGCTGAAGTTTGTGGTGGAATATTATTTTTCAATTCGAACTCAAGGCGCACGTCAACAGGGCCGGACTTGAGAGAATCGTTTTGCTTTGAGCAGTCAATGACAACGAGGGGCGCTTTTTCTAAAAATTCAATCCTGCTCAGCCATGGTTCGGCCTCTTTGTTGTAATAGGTCGGTTGAAAGTTTGGGTACATCTCGTAGAGTAGAGCATATTGATTTTGATCAATGTTCAAATTCAAATTTCCATATGGATAACATTGTGAGTTGAGGTAAAGTTTAACATCGCTCAGGTTACAATGATTAAAGTGGCTCGCATTTTGTTATTTCTTATTTTTCCGTCCCGTCTGCAGCGCGAATGACATATCGTGGCTTCTCCAGCTGATTCGAGGTTTTCACAGACCACACGTGCTTAGAGGTCGCAAGCAGCAATGGATATTCATACAGTTCCCATGTTCGGAAACTCATCGAGATTGGTGCGTCTTTGGCGAGAAACTTTAACAGCTGAATTTTTCGCTGATCGGAGACTGTTACATACGGCACGAGCCATTCTATTTTATGCAATACGAGTTTGTAGTCTTCGGGCGCTGTTTGTACAATGGCATTGTCGTCGGTCTTTGATCTCGTGAGGATCAACTCGTGCTTGGCATTTACGACAATTTTACGATAATCTTCGGCAAACCCGAAGAGCATACTGAGCGAAATGCACACATCAAAGTTTCCCGATACATCTACAATCTGCTTTGTCTCTTCGACATCGAGCCATCCAGTGTTCTCGAGCATAGAACGTTTGGCCGGTGAGAGGGATGAATATCCCTTAATTACACTAGTAATGCCAACATTCTTATTACGATCGATTTCTATGGCATTCAATTCATATCGCACTTCCTCAAACAAATGACAAATGGCATTGTTGAAGAGACTTGTAGCAGCGGTCGGCGTCCCATCGCGCTTGGATAATTTTCCACATATGTGTAGAGAACTCTTGCTTGGCAGGATGGAGAGGTCTTGATGTTGGATGGCAATACGGATTTCATCGCTGTTATTGAAGGTCGAAGATGCATATGGCTGATGAGCGTGAATCTCACAATGGATGATGGATTCATCAAAGACCACGGGCGCCAGAATGTTTACAATTTCTTCCTCCCTTTCACGCAACAGATGCACAGAGCACAGACTAAATAATTTTTTACGCCCTTTCGCCACGCACTTTGAGACCCAAACTCTTCAAGAGTAGCACGTTTTGAGGTGTCAGCACTTTGGGCGCTGGCCGACGACTGATTGTTTTTATCCATGGACGTTTATTGTTATTAGAAGATCTATTGAAAACTATACCCATCATGACTTTATATGCAGGCGTATGGTGATCACTTCACCGCGGAAATTTACCAAATCACCGTCCTGATCCACTATGCGAAGCTGTATCGCGTCAATCGTTCGGCTCGTGATTGGCAGATAAATTACGTGGGAGGGAACTTCGATGATCTTATAGCCCGGTGGCACAGATGGAAAAAAATCGTGAATTGTGTGTACTTTTGTCCATTAATATAGGTGCCAGCGGTAATGTTGCACGCAACGCGTAAGGCGTTCACTTTGAGAATGGCTACAGGAAGGTCCGATTCGTACATTTTATTGGCTTCCAATTTGCGTGCGGTGAAGCCTAGTAGATGCCCAATAGAATCTTTCGGCTCAAAATTTACATCACGATCACACTCGATCTCACTGCGTAGCGTATTATTATTGGGTTTAATGCTGATTTTGATGTTTTTACGTAAGAGCTCTGCTTGTACGAACGTCTCAATATCCTCTATTTCATAACTGCCCGTAGGTATCGTCAACATCTCATCTCCCACGCAAAGTTTATCGTGGTCAACGTCGATATTGGGAATAGAGTTGAAGGTTAACAATTTCACGAGACCGAGAGTATAATTTTTGTGTGGCGACAGTTCGATGGGGGGAAAGTATTGCGCCTCGAGTATCGACGATGAGCCAGATATGGTCAATGTTAAACTTTCGTCCATGATGCTGGTAAATTAACAACTGAATTCCCCACATTATTTTCCCCCTACATATAGTGTATACTTGTCTTTGTGCTGCAATTGTCGACAAAGCAATTTGAGACACAAATGCCCACATTCAATCATATATTTCTGATATCTCTTATAATTATAATTTACGCTACCAACACGAAAATATCTCATGACTTCGGATGGTGGTGGAAGATTGCCAAAACTATCAAAGTACATGACTTTCCATCCAGTCTTTTTGTAAGCGACCCAGTGCGTTCCAGGACCGGCATTTTTATCCAAATTTACAATTGCTGCTTCACATGTGAGAGGTCCGCTCGCTGGCAACGTGTCGCGCATGTAAACTCCACGAAAATGTGGAATCTTTAGGATTTTTGCATATTTAAGTAGGTCGCGGTCGGTGAGGGGTCGGTGAGTTAGCGTAACTTCTAGTTTTTTGGCTTGATATGAAGGCCCAATCCCTGCTCATATGGTTTCAGATGTAGACCTCGACCTAATGCAATTGCTTCAATTGTCCGATTATGACGCTTACTTTCATCCAATTCACGTTTAGCTGGTTGAGCAGCATTTACGGCTTTAGCTACACTAGCCGCACCACCCGACAAAGCACCCGCAGCGCTAAGACCAGCAAAAATGGGCACGAGGAACGGTAATAAACCACCAATTTTATGGGGTACAGGTAGAACCCGAGGTGTGCGTACTTTACCACCTTGCATCTTTACAGCTGCACGAGCACCCTTTAAAGCTGATTTAATAATCTTATGCGGATCATTACTTTGAATCATTGTCTTCTTTGCAGCGCCAATTATCTTTTTCAAACAAACGCCACCCTTACGGGCCTTCATTCCGATACCAAATTTTCTCTTTGTCTTCATAATATTCGCCACACCCCAAGCACTGGCTTTTTCACCGATACTAGCGTCTCTCGCGGTAACACGTTGCCTAGCTTGTTCAGCCAACACTTTATCCGCCAAATGTCTCGCCTCAAGATTATCCGGATTTTTCGAATACGCAATATCTTGTTGTTTGCAAGCCGTATCCAACGGGTTAATGCCTGAATCACCACGAGCAAGGCGCTTGACCAACCTTGTGCCTGGTCCACAATACTGATACCCAGGCAGATGTAGTTCAACGGGGAGTTCGTTGATTAGGCGGTTGACTAAACCTTTACCGCTCTTGCCATGCACGATCATGTCTAACGAAAATATGCGACTGATTGATAATCCCTATAAGAATTCTATTTATATGATTTCATCGTTAGTCGTGTGTGAGATGACGTCCAAGAAGCAAACTATTGGAGGTGGACTCCCCGTGATAAATTTCGACGAGTTCGTCGAAGACGGAGGGAGGAAGAAGAAACAAAAATGTCATGGGAATTCATTGCCGGATAGCATACGTGCACTGTTTTGCGGTCCATCGAATTGTGGGAAAACCAACGCTTTGCTCACTCTCATCGGAGTGATGGATGGATCGGATGGATATCCGAATGGTTTGAGATTTGAGAACATTTAATTGTATTCCAAATCGTTGAAGCAGCCAAAGTATAAGTTGCTCGAACAATTACTCGAACCTGTGAGTGGAGTTGAATATCATCCACTCAAAGCGCATGAACAAGTGATAGCACCAAGTCATGCACGATCCAACTCTATATTCATCTTTGATGATATAGCATGCGAAAAGCAGGATAATGTTCGGGCCTTCTTTTCCATGGGAAGACACGAGATTATTGACAGTTTTTATCTTTATCAGACGTACATTCGTATCCCCAAACATCTCATGAGAGATAATGCAAATTTCGTGGTGCTTTTCAAGCAGGACGATATGAATCTCACACACGTCCACAACGATCATGTTAATACGGATATGACTTACACGTGCTTTAAAAACATGTGCATGAAATGCTGGAATTCCGACAAGTATGCATTTGTCACGATTGATAAGGATAGCGATATTAACGAAGGTATATATAGACAGGGTTTTGATTATTTTCTAACCATTGATAAATGACTTATCGCTGGTAGTTGAAGAGACAGTATTGTGCATGCCGTGGCAGTGACAACATGAAGAGCGAACAACTGTTGCGAGAAAAAGATGTATTGCATGAAATTGCCAAGGCGAGCGATGCAATCAGACGAAAGCATCGGATGATGCAAATTGGAAAAGGTAGCGATGAGCAGAGAATGCAAGATGTCTTTGAGCCTATCGTGAGACCATTGGAGAAATTGGTGTCATATAAAAACGGTGAGGTGGTGAAGGAGAAAATTAAGGATGAAAAAGTGAGTGACGATGTTGAAGAAGGAGATGCGTTAATTAGTGCCAAACATCAATTGAGGAACGAGGCATAAGATTCCTTCAAGAGGAGAAACGACCCAAGATTCGTTTAAATTAATATATGAGGATGATGATGATGACTCGCAAAATGTCGATGAATTGATCCGTGAATATATCCTGCTATTACAAACAAATAGAAAGGCAAGCTTGGATGTACTATATGGTGTACGGAATCTCGCAAGCAACAAATTAATGATTGGTCATTCTCCGATAATTTTCGACTCTCAACATATTCGCGTGGGAGATGGGAGTTATGCGAAAACTGTTGGATTAACAGAGCTGTTGTTTAAAAAAGTGCCCAATGTCGAAACTCTCACACCGGACGATTTGGAAAACTATGAAAAGAGTGTAATCTCAACGAATGCGCACAAAAAAATTTATAAGCCTAGTGAGGTTATACGACGTAACACCAGCCACAAATTTAACACATATATTGCAAATATAGTTTATCGTCATGTGGGACAGGGTATGCCCAAGTATAAGCTAGCTAGAAAAAACACACAATCAGACTATATTTATTGGGACAATCCAAACGAGCTAGTAGATCGTCTTCGCTTGCTTCTGGCATCCCAAGCAGCCGGAAATTCATCACATGCGAATGAAATTATATCGATTATCGAGGAATTGCGAGAAGCTGAAATCATTTATTAACTCGGTATCGGAGAATTTACGCATTCTCAACATGAGTGTCGATGTGTTTGGACGCCAATTGCGTAAGAGTACTCTACAGGACGCAAGGTGCTCCAGGCCAACCTGGGATAGGGTTTAGAACTACCGCAGATGGTCATTATGACGTGGGGCAGAAACGATTGAGCAACATTGCAAATCCGGAAGGAGAAGGTGACGCCATCACTCTAAGTGCGTTACAAAAGAAATCTCGAACTATCATTAAGAACATACGCAAAGAAATGAATGAGAGTAGTCAGTTGTTGGTTAACGGGCTTGAAGCTACGATAAGAGACATTGCAAAGACAATCGAGGCCAATGTCAAAATTCTACAAGATTTGGTGATACGTAATTCATACGTCATTGCTGAATTGGATGTGCGACTGAGTGGACTGGAAAATGAACGAGAAAAGGAGCGCTCTCGTGCTGGAGCTACATAAGCCCGCTCGACGAAACTATCCGCGGCGGCATGTGGACATCCGTGGCTTGGACGAAACCTGGCAAGCCGATCTCGTCGACATGTCATCATACGTGCGTCAAAACTCTAAACACAAATTTCTTCTCACCGTCATCGATACATTCTCAAAATTCGCCTGGCCCATGCCAATGCTGAGCAAGAATGGCAAAAATGCAGCAGCCGCAATGAAGTCGATACTCGTTAAGGGACAACACCACTGTGACGGCTTCAAAAAATCATTTTTTTGAAAACCATCTAGAAAAATCTAAAATACATTTAAGATTAAGATGCCGTTGGACCCAGGTCGAAAAAAGAATTATTTTCGGAGATATTGAATATTTTGTGGAGCGGTGCCGCGCTCCATGACGCTCGGGGTCCCGCGCAGCTGCGCGCCTCAGGGTCGGCAGGTATACCGGGCCTTTCCCAGGTCCTGCGGGTCTTTCCCAGGTATTCTTTTGTCTCCCTTCACAAAAACCGGCTATTGTTATAAATATAGTTTCGAAAAAAAGGCATAGGTGACGATAATTGAAAAATTTTCAAAGCAGGTATAGGGATAGCGTCATAGCGTCAGTTTGCGAATAGAAGCGAGACTACTCGTGTCTAAACGCTCCGAATCGTTTCGTTTATAAATATCGAACGCTCAGAATTATTCTTTGCACATCGAAATGGATAATCCGAAAGTGCACGCGGGGAAAAAGGGAACAAAACGGAGCTATGTGACGAGGAGTCGAACGAAAATTTCGAATCGAAAACCTCCGAACCGAACAACAACGAAAGCTACAACAAATCAGTTTGGGCAATAGCCCCCAAGTGTCAGTCCGGGAGCAAAAAAATCGTCGATATTGCAGCTGATATCGCGGTATTATTATTCAATGATGGCCTGAGAAGCCTCATGACAGTTTTGGAGACGTTGGGGATACTATCGGCCCAAATTGTTTCAATTTTTGTGTTGAAACCGACGCAGCGCGGATCGAGCTGGCGGAGCGCTCGCTCACAGACGATGCAAAAGAGGCAAGAAGAGCCTCTACAAGTTCGAGAAAAGATGCTAGGGACAATGATTTGCTTCTTGAAGGCCAGCTATATGGTGCCGGCATCGCTGATTAAAGGTAAAAATTTTTTTTCCAATTTATCGCATAAATTAACAAACCTAAAACTTTGAACACGTTTTTCTCAAAACCACTTTTTTGAGTGCGGCACGCAGCAGAACTCGAGCAATCTTTATCCGATCGACTTCAAATTTAGACTGCATTAATAAAACGAGATTATCTAAAGAAGTACATAGGATTTTTTCGATATCTCAATAATAAAAAAAGTTATAGCCTATTTTCGACGAGAAATTTTGCTCGAAAATCGTCCTTTAATTTCAAAAGCATGCCTATCTTTTAAAAATCAATATTTTTCCAAATCCCTGTGTACTTCTCTTCAAAATATCATATTATTAACGAAAACACTCGGTATTTTTTTTCAGATCGACTTTGAAGAGAGTTCTGCTCCGTGCCGCGAACCACTACAGAGGAAACAGTACCGGACGCGGGAGCTTCCCCAGCGTCACCATGGAGCGTGAAAAATTTGAAATTTTTTTTTTATGTATTTTCAATAAACAATGGACAAAACAAAAAAAAATCGAATATCTCTTTTTTTCCCACAAAAAAAAATTCTTGAAAAATGGAAAAAAAACAGGGGTGCACAGTGGTGTTCTGCCTTAAGGGACGCATACCGCAGAAATTACACGTCGATCGGGGAAAAGAATTCTACAATTGTGACTTTAAGGCCCCCATGAAAAAGTACAATATTCACATGTATTCAACATATAGCAACTTGAAGGCATCCAATTACGAGCGTTTCAATCGTACATCGAAAAATAAGATGTGGATGCAATTTAGTCTTCGCGGTAAGTATAAGTGGATCGATATTCTTGACAATCTGGTAGCCGAGTACAACAATTCGGTACATCGCACCATTAAGATGAAGCCGAAAAATGTCAACGCGGAAAATGAGAAGCAATTGCAGCAGATTTTTAATAAGGCTCCAATAAAAAGACAACCGAAATTCGCCGTTGGTGATAAAGTGAGAATCAGCAAATTTAAGACTATTTTCGAAAAGCGTTACACCCCAAACTGGACAACAGAAATATTTACAATCTATTGTGTGAAAAAAACTCATCCCGTGACGTACCACTTGAAGGACCATAAAGATGAACCGATCGCCGGTGGTTTCTACGAACAAGAGCTTCTCAGGGTCAAGCACCCCGATATTTATCTCATTGAAGCAGTGTTGAAGAAGCGTAGTAATCGGATGTTTGTAAAGTGGTTAGGCTTCGACAACCGCCACAATAGTTGGATAAGTAAATCCGATTTGTAGTAGATAATAAAGAAAATGGAAAAATATGTATGTTTTAAGACTCTTGACCTGCTGGTCGTCCCCGCATCCCTCCAAGGCCGCCGACCGCCTCCACAGCAGGCTTGCTTCCCCCCTTCTCGCCGTCACCCTTTTTCGTGGAATGTGAGGAGATGGATAGAGTGAATAAACACATGTGATTATAAAAAGTCCGCTTCTTTATTTACGGAAAATAATAACTCCATTCTTGCACAATTAAATATGTACAACAAACATAATTTTAACATCGAGTGAACAAAATATATACATAATTTTCATGAGTTTTATACATCAATATTCACAAAGTATACACAATTTTACATCAAGTTTGTGGAAAACAAAAAATTACAAAACTTTTCACGACGGTATTCTGTAATGCCCCCATGGTAGGGTATCGGAGGTCCCAGGTATGATATGCCGCTTATCATTATTAGGACTTAGAGCGATTTTCGTCTCACGAATGGTGTAGACCTTGTGCAACTTCGATCGAATACACGTTTGACTACGCATCATTTCAATGTCTTCCTTCAAGCATCGGGCATAATCATCAAACGTGATTGTCCTAGCCACAACACTGCTTTTAGTATCCTTCTTACCCTCGACACGTGTCGCATACATTTTCGATCCAAGTCCAATGAACTCGGTCATAATTGCACCATTGCATTCGTCTTTCATGAGACCGGGCACCTTCTTATTGACAAGCGGCATATCATACCTATTGTCCGCTGAATAGTCGCTCGTATCAAATTTTTCAATGTCGCACTTCATGTCTGCATATACATCTTCGCTCTCAATGGCATATATGAGACTATCTGTATCGGTATACATCACTTTACAGTTATTCCGATACAATGGTACCATATACTCGTGATGAAATCCATACAAGCACGTTTTGGATATGTCGAGTATGCACATACCCACATATATCGGCTTGTTGAACTTCACCTCGAGATTGCGCAATTCTACGGCAACGAGGTTTTCGGAAAAAATGCTTCGGCTGTGGAAGTTTGGCTTCGCAATCATTGCCTCCGCGCCGTACCTGCCCTCCCATTTTGTCAAAAGCTTTACATCTACATTATTGCGCACAGTCTCCACCGTTTTGCCAAACACCGCATTATCCATCAATTTGAATGAATTCTTTTCAAAATCGTTTTTGGCCAGCGTTCGAAACTGAGTATTCAACTCGATATACGAACGCAGCCATGGGGATTGTGTGAATTGTAATACCCTATGGATTTTCGTGAGGCAAAGTCCATGACGTAAACATTGTTGTAAATTTCTGTAGTGTATGATGTAGCGTTTTTTTATCGCAGACGGTCGCTAGTAGCTTTTCCTGCTGCCTACCTGGTGGTTTTTCGTGTATTGAACAAAACGGCACGTCTTTGTGCGCATCATGTAGAGATTGGGGATATTCCAAGTCGACTTCAAGGATGTAGCCTGTCGGTTAATCTAGCGCGATGGAAGATGGATCAAAATTGGACACATCGTTGACCCATCGAATATCTGCATATGGCAAGGGTTGACACATTGCCCATCCATACAAATTGTTGACGTCAAAATACATCAAGTATGATGATGCTTCCGATGGATCAAACGATTCCATGTACTTGTTATTAGCGTGTGCATATCGGTTTGAGCATTGACTGAGACCACCGCGTATACCCCGCTCAACGAATAAAACCATGTTGATGTCAGTTAGTAATTCAAACTTGACATTCGAGTGTTTTAACATTGCATCCCAGGTATACCCCGGCAATGTGTAGTAATACGCGGGATCTAGGCCATAGCTCTCAATGCACGTATTTCGAAAGTTTTCTAAAGTGTCAGCTAATAAGAAGACATCTGTCTTCATGTACAAATCGCTATAGTCACCCAGCGTTCGAATGGAGAACCGCTCCCAAACTTTCTTAGCATGTGCATACTCACTCTCGCATATTATAGCATCTGTCAGGGAACCATAAAATGCGTCACGTGGTGGTAGGCAAGGTCGTCTAGCTTGGTCACGTCATCAATATATTCACAAGGGAAAACCCCTTTTCGCGTCAACAAATTGAAATCGTCTGTCGAGAGAGTTGACATACACGCACGCACGCACGCACGCACGCACACACACACACACACATATTAGGGTGTGCGGAAAAAAATCGCTACTTTTTTTTTCGGTTGCATCCACCAAAAAACGGTGAATTAAGGTAAAAAATGAAGAATCCTCGAAGGAGAGCTCAAAAAAAAATTATTTCGAACGGCGCATTGCATTTGAATACTTTCCATAAGAATAACACAGGAAAATATTCGCACTTCTGAACGTCGCAGTAAAACTCTTCAGAAAAAAATCTCACAAAAATGTAATTAAGATATTCTGATAGAGAATTGAAATCCCTACAAAAAAAGTTCCTACGAACAATTAGCTTAGAACAACCATTCAAGTGGTATCGCTATCTGAAATTAATTTTTTTATTTAAGCGACGTGCGCGCCATAGCACACGCTGCCACCTGGCGGCTGCATGCGGTAGCTCGTAGTGCAAAATTACAAGCTTCACACTAGTGCCACGAACGGGAAACTGCGACATTTTTCCCTCATTTTGGCCCCAAATCAAGATCTGTCACTGCTACAAAATTTCATTCGTTATGGCGAAGTGAATCCTGTAGTAGGGGAGGCTGCCTCGAAAAAAATAGCTAGTCACTTGTGATACTTTAACGAGAAAATTGTTGCTTTGTCGTTTTTTGACGATGCTGTGCCGATACATGTGAAGGCAAAAATGGTACAAGCTCTGCAATCTCGAGAAAAATCCAAACATCCTTCCGAGTGAGTAATTGTTAAAAACAAATGATTGGGAAATGGTGGTGAAAAAATACATAAGCGATTTCGTTACTCAAGAATCCTTATTTTTTTTCCAGCAATTCAATTTACCTCATGATTTTTTGAGAGTAAATATTGAATTATGGCCGGAAAATGCCACTTATTTGAGTTGCTTAGACTTTTTAAATCCAAAAGTCGTTAATAACGTGGCCGAACATGGTGTCACTTTGATAGAAGGATATAACGGTTCATTAACAAAAAACGAATTGCAACAAACAGACTCTTAAAAAAAGGAACGATGATTATCAAGCATTATAGTGTAAAAACAGATTATTTTATGTTATTAAACCAAATTAATTGAATAAAACTTTTCGAAACACCATCAATGATGGACGTCGTTTCTTTTATATTTCTTGTTGTACTTGATTCTTTTTTGTATCAGAGAAATATTTTGAGAATGATTCCATGCAAATTGTATGTTAGAGCAGAACATTCTCTACAAAAAAAACCCCAAAAAGTTTTTTCGTAAAGCGAAAAATTCGATTTTTACAGCCTTTTGAATTATATTTTTTCTATCAATTCAATTTCAGACAGCGATTCCACTTGAACGGTTGTTCTGAGCTGATTTTTCGTAAAAACTTTTTTGTTGGAAATTCGATTTTCCATGAGAGTATGTTAACGACATCTTTGTGTGATTTTTTTCTGACAAGTTGCACTACCACATTCAGAAATCCCAATATTTTCCTGGGTTATTCTTATGGAAAATATTCAAATGCAATGCGCCATTCGAAATAATTTTGTTTTGAGCTCTCCTTCGAGGATTCTTCATTTTTTACCTTAATTCACCTTTTTTTGGTGGATGCAACCCAAAAAAAAGTATCGATTTTTTTCCGCACACCCTAATATATATATACATATATATATGTATATATATATATAAATAATGGTAACTACATACGATCACAGATATATTTTTTATGCTCCATTTTGGTTAGTTGTGCCCTTACGAGTCTCGACAGATCGTTAATCCATATGAAATGCCCCACGTAGTTGTCCTCAATATCTTGCATGTACAGCAAATTTATGTGCTTTTACTTCTTGTGTTGAGTGACTCGTATTGGAACAATGTCCTTTTTGGTGGTGGTGGTATATACGTTGATCGATACATTGTTACTAAATTCAAATTTTTTTATCTGACGTATCGTCACCGGGAATTCAATATCCTTCACATTCAGCACTGTCGAATAATGAGGGTAAGAAGATGGACGGTCACTTTGTCGTTCAGCTGGATATAGAGCAGCGACAACTGCCCACGCAAAATATGCATTATCGTTGGATTTGATGTTAACCACAGCCCTCTTTAACATTATTTCCCGCGCCAATGACATGGAGCACCCAGCACGCATCGGATGATACTTATTCACATTTATCGTGAGGTTAAGTATTTTCCGTAGAGCCCAGCCACTGTCTCGTTCTTGAAATTCGTCGAGTGAGTTTAAAGTGGGCTCAATAACACGCTGTTCATACCACTCATTCAAATCGCTCGTGTTAAAGAGTTCACAGTTTCGCGTGTTGACACTTTTATTAGCATGCTTATCTCCACTACCGAATTCACCATTGAACACCGTATTAACTTTGATACTGTTGTGCTTGCAGATAATATTTTGTACGTGTTGAAGCACTAGGTTCCGAGCATCATTAAGAAACTATTTCTGCTCGATGTGACTGCGATTGATTACAGAACCAGTCGATTTTCGACTCTTGAACGATGTGTTAATCTCACGCCAGATTAATCCATGATCACCATGCCCTGCACCCGTGTGTATAAAACGGCTGCATACAGAATTCTTCAATCCTTCCAGCCGCGCTATTTGGGCTATCAGTGACTGTTGATGTCCAATTACCAAGCGCGGGCGTTTAGTTCGGCTTTGCGTTTCTAGCACTTCGATGAACTCGACGCACCGTTGCTCCCACGCAGTAAAATCTTCGAACGAACTTAAAATCGCGGCTTAACCATGCAAGCTTTGTTCAATGTTGTTGTTATCCATAGTAATAAGTTGGAGACGACTTCCGCGATCTTAGCTGACTAACTGCTTCGTTCAAAGTGTGGCCAGTTTGGAGCACAGCAGATAATAAAAAATGGCTCCCCATTCGGAAGAATGAAAAATTTCAGCTTTCCCCTACATCTCGGGAAAAAACCGGACTTTTTTCCGATATTGTGTTAGTATAGATTGCCCGAGGAAGAAACGACAGAGAAAACTAGTCGGGATGCATCGGGTTAAAAGATGTATTTTATGTATCCTGCAGCTGTGATCAAGTGGTCCATTGGCATCAAAGGCTTTCGACAATAGACCCCTAGAGTTAATCGTTTTTTTTTTCCCACGAAAATACGTCGTATTCATCTATGTTTTGGAGGTAAGTTGCGCATACATGGTAATCCGAAAATGTGTGAAGATAATAAAAATCAATGCTTGATGAGTCTGGCTAGATTTCACCTCGACCATGGAGTACCCCTTTCTGGACAGCAGACCCCTATAGATTTTCCGATAACGCGCTGGTATACATTGACCGCGGGAAACGAGACAAAAATAACGAGTCGGGATGCATCGAGTGAAAAGATTTATTTTACGAGGCCCTGTAGCTCTGCTTAAGTGGTCCATCGAGGCGAAAGACGATAGATCCCTAAAGTTGATAGTTTGTCTAAGAAATACGTTGTTTTCATCTATGTTTTGAATATTCTAGCTATAAACATAATTCCCATCGTGAGTGGCTGTGAATGAAAAAAAAGCTTCAACCCTGACTTGTTAAAACCTGTGTCAAGAGTCGGCGAGATTTGGCGGACTTACATGCGACATCTTAACATGATCTTTCGGAATGGGAACGAAGACTTCGACAAGCTACATTTTTTTGGAGCACTGTTTCCTTCCATGGTGAAGACACTAAGATGCTCGTTATAATAAGCCAGTTAAGTCTCCATGACCTAGACTCTTGTGCGGAGATCGTAAAAGTCGAACCGTAATGAGTTTGACCATCTTCCACCTTCACGATGAAGTGTCCCTTATCTGGATAGTACCTGCCTGCCCCTAGAGGGGTAGTTAAGAAAAAAAACTTTTTGTTAATCCCTGGCCAGGATGCAACATCTTGGAAGGTCAATTTTTTCTACATGCTCCAACTAATGTTGAAAGGAAAAAAACCATTTACACATCCTACAGACCATCCCCACCATACTACAATTCAATGGAGTGCAGACATTGAAAAGGACTTCGGAGGACAGTTTCCGTCATTCCAGTTTTCATCCTCCGGTGTGAAATTTTCGAAGGAGAAAATATAAAACTACTCGAAGAAAAGTATGCAATAATGGCTGACCGAGTGTACGAAGTTATTGAAATATCTGACGATGAAGTGAATGAAATCATCGACGGTGATATGATCAGAAACGATCAAGTGGGTGGAGATTTTGGAATTGTCAACCGCAACGACGCAGAAATCGAGGTGATAGACAACGCCGACGATGACAGCGACAACGATGACAACGAGGAGGAGATGGATGTCGACAACGAGGAGGAAATGGATCGTGATAGCGATGAAGCTGGGTATCCCAGTGACCCAGATGATGAATCCTGTGATCAACGAAGAATTGGTTTGAACGTGCAAACCGTGTTCAACTTGAACTGGGAAACGGTGTTGTGCATCACGGTGTCATATTATACTCCATGTGCTGGGGTCATGTACTGCATTTCATGCATGCTTGACATGGATGGTGTGATCGGAACAGTGACCCGCGTTTATGGCCACTATCGAGACCGTTATGGCTCATAAGGGGACTGTGGGGCAGGAACTGCCAATATTCGCTGCAGCACATCACATTAGGTAGTGCGTGTTCAGCCTGTCTGAATTTGTTTCCGGCTACGGCTAGTGATGTCCATAACGGGCAACAAAGCCAAATCGCTGACGGCTATAATATACAATTGCAAAATGATAACATTATCAACGACGACGACGATGACGACGACGACGATGACGACGACGACGATGACGACGACGACGATGACGACGACGACGACGATGACGACGACGATGACGGCAACGACGACCACGACGGGAAATGGACATGGATGATGCGGACGATGATCTCCAGTTCGTGGATTCCGGTTATGACAGTGACAACACTGGCGAATGTCGCGAGTTTGCAGAAAACGCGTTAAGTGTGCGACAGCGTCATCACGTCCTTCATGCGCAGATCGTGTACTGCGTAAATTAATTTTACATTACGGAAAACGACCGAGCAAAATTTTGCACAACATGTTTCCTCGAGGATAGGCACATGTTTATGGAAGCAACAGCAATTGCCGGCCATTACCGAGAACGCTACGCCGCGATGAGAGGAATGTTCTGCAGTTACTGTCGGTATCCGCTCTACCAAATAGTCGAACGCGGCATATGTTTGACCTGCCGGATCTCCAGCTGATGTATTTATCGTTTTTTAATTTTAGCATCAATCATTTGATTTTTTTTTACATAAAAAAATGAAATAAATTTAAAAATGAAAAAAAAAAATTGTATGTCTTTTGTTTCAGAATAATGACGTCGCTGGCAAAACTCAGCAAACCTGCCCACGCGCGTGCACACAGAAAACACATACACACACACGCGCGCGCGCGCGAGCGCGCATACACACACGTACACGCGCGCGCGCGCACACACACACACACACACACACACACACACACACACACACACACACACACACACACACCATTATTGTAAAATGTTATTATTAATAAACGATTATTCTGTATTTTTAATTCATAGAATTCTTTTTTACCTCCCACCATGCTACACCACATACCCACTCTCCCATGTCAGACTCTTCCCCCCGCCACAGAGGTCTCCGGCATACCCCCTCCATACCACCGCACACACGCGGACGAATGCCCCCTCCACCAGGCACTTGGCTTCCTTGCGCTGGACCCCGCCGCCCCGCTGCCGCTGAGATGCCAGGGTTAGAACCGCTGTAGTACATCTCCTCGAATAGAATGTGATTACGCGACCATCGCAAGTTCGCGCGAATTTTGTTCGTACGAATCCGCGATCAAACATACAGGTGTCGATTGCAACACGCGAATGTCAGTTAGGACGCATATTCGACACCTGTATAATTGATCGCGGGTTGGTACGAACAAAAAAGTCACAATATACAGGGTGAGGCACTAACTGTTGCCACCTTGAATATCTCTGTAATTATCGACGTCACAAAAAAATGTTTGAAACAAAAGTTGTACGATACGAAAGGGGTCATCAATTGCGACCATTTTTTCCTCTCAGTGGAGGCTCTGTCGCACTGTAAAGGTCACATCCACTTTTTTTAAATGGGAGGGTACATTTTTTTCAACTATCTTGTAGAGCATCGAAAACGGCATAAAAACATTTAGGGGTCAAAGTCGTTCAAGGTCATTTAAGATAAAAAAGTGACATGAACTTTATTTTTATGTCAAATTACCTTTATTTACAGTAGATGTTCAAAGTGATTGCCATTGGAATCAATGCAGTATTGCAATCTCCTCATCACGAATTTCTTATCACTTCGGCACTTATCGCCGAAGTCTTGCCATTGTCTTGTATGTAAACAACGGCACCAAACCTACAATGTACACGGAACATTGTACAATGTTCCGACAAACCAACAAACCAAAAATAACGATAGTAAGAACGGCGAGACTAGTATTAATGAATCAAGCGAATGTAAAAGATGTATTATTTTGAAGAGTAAACTGTATGCTTCTAATTTATGGATAATGTCAGAAACATGTAGTGAGAGCTAGAGACTTAACTGGTACGGATTTCATGAATCGCACTGAATTCTGCCGATGGGCTCAACGCCAGATTCAGAGAGATGACTCATTTGTTAATCGGATTTTATTTACTGATAAGGCAACACTTACGAATCATGGAAATATTAACTTGCATAACATACATTTGTGGTCAACTGAAAATCCACTTCGGCTGCGGCAAGTTGCACACGAAAGACCGTGGTTGGTTAATGTGTGGTGTGGGATTATTGGGTATAGAATCATAGGCCCTTATTTCATCGAAGAGAATCTTATTGGTATCAAGTACACCACATTCCTTCACGAAACATTAGGTCCGTTATGGGAAGAAATACCTTTAGAAACAAGAAACAGAATGTGGTATCAACACGATGGGTGCCCGGCACATATTTCGCTGATAGCTAAAAATGAATTGCAAAAGAGATTTCCAAATCGTTGGATTGGGCGCGGAGGAGCTGTATCGTGGCCGGCTCGCTTGCCAGACTTGATGCCTCTGGACCAGTGCAGCCAGATCGCGCGCAAAAGTTACCCCCTCTCTAGTCTCTTGCGCGCCCATCACACAATCATAGTAGCGCGTGTCCGTGAGCGAGCGACGCTCGGACATCTTCGGAAAGAGCCGAGCGCCGTCGAAGTTTCCCAACCGCGCCTTCGGCAGCTACACCAATACATGGACGCTGAGCACGTTCATGTGCGGCCAAGCCGAAACGACAAAAAGGCTTCGAGGGAAAAAGCAATCTAAGCACGACTCGCTCGAGGCTTTTACATGATTCCAATGCTTATTTAGCTCTTCATTCTTTGCGTTATTAATGTATACAAAAAAATGTATCGGGCACTCTGATCGCTTATTTTTTAGTTTATACGTTAAATTATATATAATAATCAATCTAAATTTCAACTTATTTATCATCTGAAAAATTGTTTACACTTTACTCACACCCGTCCCTATGCAAAATAAATTATACTTCATAAAAGTAAGCGGAAATATATTTATATTCGTATTATCATATTCATTCTCATATGCTTTCATCAAGCGATAAAGCATTATCCTCAAAAACAAGCCAATCATCCATCCGGCCGCGAATCTTAACTTACGAGAATGAATATAATAATATGACTATAAATATATTTCGCTTACTTTGATGAATTACAATTTATTTGGCATAGGGACGAGTGTGAGTAAAGCGCAAACAATTTTTTAGAAGATAAATAAGTTGTAATTTAGATTTATTATTACATTTAAATTAACGTACAAACTAATAAAATAAGCTTTCGGAATGGGCGATAAATTGTTCGACACTAAAAGATAACTAATTAATATTGGGAGTACAACTTTGCAGTGACCGTTTTTTTCAAAAGTTTAAGGCTTTATTGTAAAAAAGTGGCTACATATTTTTTAATCAAAGTACTGCCCGTCGCTAGCTACGACCTCGGCCCATCTTTCAGGTAGCATTCGAATCCCGCGTCGATAAAAGTATTGGTCCTTGGAGGCAATCCAGGAAACGACCCAATTTTTGACTTCTTCGTAAGTACCGAAGTGCTGGTCAGCCAAATCGTGTGCCATTGACCGGAACAAGTGATAGTCGGAAGAGGCAATGTCTGGAGAGTACGGCGGGTGGGATAAAACCTCCCATTTCAGCGTTTCCAAGTACTTTTTCACGACATTTGCAACATGGGGTCGGGCATTGTCATGCTGCAGTATCACCTTGTCATGTCTTTCGTTGAATTGTGGCCGTTTCTCTTTGAGTGCCTTACTCAAGCGCATCAACTGACGTCGGTAGAGTTCCCCTGTGATGGTTTCGCATGGTTTGAGCAGCTCATAGTAAACAACGCCCAGCTGGTCCCACCAGATACACAGCATCACTTTGGATCCGTGAATATTCTGTTTGGGCGTCGATGACGGAATATGACCAGGCAGTCCCCATGATTTTCGGCGTTTAGGATTATCATAGTAAACCCACTTTTCATCTCCAGTCACAATCCGGTGCAAAAATCCCTTCCTTTGTTGTCTTTGGAGCAGTTCCCGCAAATGCTGAGAATTCGGCTCGTAGGTTGCCATGTTTGAGTGCCAATAACTTTATAATGCATACACGTATCCGTTAGCTTTTTTAAATTGTTTACATTGGCAGAGCCTATAGTTTAATATGCCACTTTTTTATTGAGCTAGGGCCACTACTTCGGCCGCAGTGGTTCTCTAAGTAAAACGGTCACTGCAAAGTTGTACTCCTAATATAATAATGATAAGTAATACAAATAACTAATCTAATAAGAATTAATAGTAATAATAAAATAAATACTGAGCGCGGAAAACGATCCCGCGCCCCTGCGAACTGAAGCCTGGAACGCTACCGTGAGGACCATCTCATCGCTTGTAGAATATGTGCAATTTCTGGTACTGACGACTGGCGGCCGGATGGTTGATTGGCTTGTTTTTGGGGATAATGCTTTATCGCTTGATGAAAGTATGAAAATTAGTATAATAATACGAATACAAATATATTTCCGCTTACTTTTTTTTATTATAATTTATTTGGCATAAGGACGGGTGTAAGTAAAGCGTAAACAATTTTTTAAAAGATAAATCAGTTGTAATTGAGATTTATTATTATATTTAAATTAACGTATAAACTAAAAAATAAGCGATCAGAGTGCGCGATACATTTTTTTGTATACATTAATAACGCAGAGAATGAAGAGTTAAATAAGCATTGAAATCATCTAAAAGCCTCGCGCGTGCCGTCGGGTGACGTCACGCGCGAGTCGTGCTCAGATTGTTTTTTCCCTCGAAGCCTTAGTTTTGGCTTGGCCGCACATGAACGTGCTCAGCGTCCATGTATTGGTGTAGCTGCCGAAGGCGCTGTCGGGAAACGTCGACGGCGCTCGGCTCTTTCCGAAGATGTCCGAGCGTCGCTCGCTCACGGACACGCGCTACTATGATTGTGTGATAGGCGCGCAAGAGACTAGAGAGGGGGTAACTTTTGCGCGCGATCTGGCTGTACTGCTCTGGACTTTTTCTTGTGGCGATACTTGAAAGATCTTGTTTATAAAGAACGGCCGACTACGCTGGATGATATGCGTGAGAGAATTCTTCGAGCCTGTCATTCGATAAGTGCCGAAGTGATAAGAAATTCTACATAATCCGTGATGAAAAGATTGGAATACTGCATTGATTCCAATGGCAATCACTTTGAACATCTACTGTGAATAAAGGTAATTTCACATAATACAGTTCATGTCCCTTTTTTATCTCGAATGACCTTGAACGACTTTGACCCCTAAGTTCTTTTTCTGCAGTTTTTGCAGCTCTACAAGATAGGTGAAAAAAAATGTACCGTCCCATTTACAAAAGTGGAGGTGACCTTTACTGTGCGACAGCGCCTCCACTGAGATAAAAAAAAATGGTCGTATTTGATGACCCCTTTCATACGGTACAACTTTTGTTTCAAACATTTTTTTGTGATGTCGATAATTACAGAGATATTCAAGGTGGCAATAGTTAGTGTCTCACCCTTGTCCAAAGTCCAACGTTTTCGAGTTATCATGGTAAGTATAATTTTTGGAAAGTTTCTCAAAATTAGGTACTGACTCGTTTACCTCTTATGTTAATGCCATTTTTTGAAAATAGCATTAACATAAGAGTTATTTTTATTTTTTGACAAGTTTTTAATTATTCAACACGTCCCATTTAGTTAGTTGTGTCGATACAGATGATTGTATTAGTGTTGGTCGATTCAATGTGAAGTTAAGGCGCAAATAAGTTTTTAGTTACGAATTATTGCCGGTTTGAACCTTTTGAACGAGTTAGTACCTAATTTTGGGTATTTTCCAAAAATAATATTTACCACGATGACTCTAATTCCTTGGACTTTCGACTAAGGTAACTATGTTAGATATGTTCCTAACGAGGTGACCAACCACCCCTTTAAGGTGTTACATACAGTCAGGAGGCCCAAACAGATCGATTTTCCACGATTTTTTTTGAGAAGACCTTTAAATCTATTAACGTAAAAATTTGTACACATATTATGGTAACTTTTAACTGGATTTTTACATTTTTTATTTGTAAAAATAATTATTGTGAAAGCAGATATAGCTGATCTCCGGGAGCACTTCTAAGACAGGGTTCTTGCGGTGAGCACGATATCTCTGGACTGGATCATCTAAACTGACCAAAACCAAAAATGTTTCGTCAATATAATAGATTATCTTGTAATTGATCGAAGGAATAAGCAAAATAATATTTTTCGACAAAATAGCTGCTTCTTAAAAAAATCCATTTTTGACAAAAATGTTCGCTTTAAATTGTTTATGAAATGGAAAATATTTGTCGGTGAGATAAACCTTCGATTAATTACTGAAAAATATACTTGAAAAGATTGTGTTACAATTTGAGACTGATCGGTTCAGCCGTTTCCGAAAAATCTTGCTCAACAACTCTAAAAATACAGTTGTGAGGAAAACGCGTTTAAAGTTTCAGAAGCACTTTACATACGTAAAAGTTTTTTTCAACTCACATCGAGTCGTCTATTCCAGGGCCATATAATAAGCCCTCCGCCCCTGCGACAGCTTCTACTGACTCCAGTTGCCGTTGTCTGCGGACCCGTCCTTCTCGTTGTCTACGTTGTCTGATGTTGTTTGCAGATTCTGCCCTCTCGTGTGCGCTCTTAGGTCGGAGATCGTCACGCGCTGTGCATCCTCCCTTTCGGCATGTGAATGCGCATTGGGCCCATGTGAAATCCCTATTGCATTCATATATTATAATAGTGATGCTGTACCTTCATTGAATATGCCGGCAGCTATGTATGCAGCCAGTTCCACAGTTTTCGAACCAGACGGAACTATTTCTGGAGACATTTTCAATATCAGTTGATTGTAGCTCTCGTTGTTGTTTTGGGTAAATCCACCGACCAATCTTTGTAATAATTTTTCATTGCTGAGATCTATATAAATCGGATACACAGCCTCAGCAACGTCCTGTGGTAATGACTGATAATCATGCTTCGAAGTAGATTATTAATTCGCAGGTACTGCCCGCTGCCAACAGCACCATGACTCCGGTCCGATCGGGCACTTCTCATGTTGAGGATTTTCGTCTGTTGAGCAGTAATGATGAAATGTGGCCCACATTGCATTACGCATATTTTCAACGGAATCACAATTTCTTCTAATTGCTCAGCCGTAGTAAACTGTCAACTTATCGATTATTTTGCCTGTAAGCTTGCCTTTTCCACCAAAAGTTTTTTTTGTCTTTTTTTCATATTTTCGTTCAACTGTTTCTACATTTTCTTGTACACAATCTTGGAGTCCCGTGCCTATTCTCTTTTGTACGTGTCCAATACATTCTTTCTCCATACCTTCTTTATCACCGTACGGTGTAGATTTTAAAATTCCCGAGTACTTTTTAGACTCACCGTCTCCAATGTAATTTCTGTACTGCATTCCAAATTTTTCCACCGAACGCTTGAACAGTTCGACTACTGCATCGACTTCCATTTTTCCAGAAGAACCTGAATGATTTGCACTTCAATAATCTTGATGTTCTTGATACCAATAATTATACTCTTCAGTATTGAGTTTCTTGCTCCAATTTTCACACTGCTCACAGTAGGAACTTTTCACAAAAATGTCAATGATTTTTCCAGAATAAGATTCGATCAATGATGTCACGCCGTGCAAGGAAGTAGTCCTCGCTTTCTCCATGATCCATGGCCAGATACTGTTACTCGTGTAGAATTTGCATCACCTTGGTGGTCAGAAGTGAATTTTTTCTCTTCAGTACAAGTTTGTTGAAAAAGTTTTCCGGTGGCTGTTTTTACACAGGAATGTATTTTATTTATAATTAAATCGTAAGTTGGATGTGTTATAAAAGCTGGCATGTCCATTAATCCACAAAATTTTGCTGTGCCTTTCAACCTTAATCCGACAACTCTTATGACCAATAAAAAACGTCGATTTATCTCATAAGAATGTCCGACAAGAGGACTAGAATTTATGGTACGAAACCAAGTCCTCGTTCAGAAGCAGTTTGAAACTTAACATTTCCGTCACAGATGTTGCACTTCACGTATTCAGAAATTGCTGCTAACAGTATAATAAACTTCAAAATTCGATATTCAACAGATGAATCACGCGGCACTGAGATTTCCTATTGCATTTTGATTTTTTTTGCGGGGGCACTAAAACTACTTTCATCTGTTTCAGCTGTTTTTTTTTATTTTTAACATTTCTTCGCTTCTTTGGTCTCGACTTTTGCATTTTAGAAGATGCCCTCATTTCTCTGCTGCACTTCATTTTCACGAAAATATCACAGAATAAACTATAAACGACCTCACAAGTTTACTGCTTGACTTGCCCGTTTTGACTGACGAATACTCTTCAATATTTGCCAGTTTACGAACAGAAAAAGTTAAATTTACCTCGCGGGTATAAATATAACACTACTGCCCTGACACTCCATGTATCTAAATACAATAGGAGGGTACATTCAGGCAGTAGTCTGGTCTAGAAATTTGACAAAATCGATTTTTTTTCTTTCATTTTATTATTCCTTAGACCTTTCTTAATACGCTCGTGAAAACCGTGTATTCATATTTCTAAAATTAGCAGAGTAATAGAAATTATAAGCAAACTGTGCGCAAACCTCATCTAACGGTATCAAAACTTTGAACACGTTTATCTCAGAACTATGTTTTTCAAATCGGCGCCCACGATATCTCGATAACTAATTGACCAATCAAGCTCAAATTTTGCACATATCTTCGGTAGCCTCTTTCTAAGGACTGGTAGCAGAATTGAGTCAAACGATAATTTTGCACACATTTTATAACTCGTCGAGTACCTGAAAATGTATGAAATATCGTTAATCAAAGTTTCAAAGGCCGCCATGTTGTAACAAAGTTTTTTTAAGTACTATTTCTGCTACCAGTGCTCAGAATACTCATACAGATTGAGAATATATATATATATTTTTCAGATGCATACAGCATCACCAAGAGTGGGCGTCGATTGAGGCGGTTTTCGGCGGACTAGGTTGTAAAAAAATAAAAAAACTACATGAAAATATTTAAAATAATTTTTTTTAAATGTAGATAGATTCTCAAAGGAACAATAAATACATAAGTAAAATTTCATCAAGACAACTACAACGGTTTAAAAGTTATTCCAACCCAAAAATGTCGCTCTAGACTAGATTACTGCCTTCACAATAGACAGCTGACGCTCCGGCCTCCCACTTTCGAACGCTTTGACACGTCATTACGAATATGCGCGTAAATTCGAGAATATTATGTTTAACCCCTTAAGGCATTGCATCGACCTTCCTACCACCATGTATATGTAGGATATTATATAGATTCCGATTCCTCTTATGTTCGGATCATTTAGCAAGGTGCATTAACGAGGGCAGGCTGTCAATTGTCAAATTCAGATTCGAATCATACTGCGTGTAATAAAAGTCGATGGCCAGAGGTATTATGTGGCAAAGCAGTAAAATGCGCTTCTTTGCCGTTGTCGGGAAAATCAGCATTGAAATAGTTCGTTGCTGTAAAATACTTTCTATGTAAAGAAATTTTCAAAAAGCGCGTGGTGCAGCGAACAAGCTCTCTGCTTCATAAGCCGTATACAGATAATTCCCGGCAATCATTTTGAACGATTATGCATATAAGTTTAAATACCGTTTGTTGTGGAAAAACCGACACTTTCAAACTTCATTATGTTGTTCGTAAACAAAGTTATACTTTATAGTTGTTTCATGCAAATCAGACTAGAAATAAACCACAATAACACAAATAACTTTCTAGTGGGTACAATGTGTAGAAAAGTTCCGTATATACTTGCAAATAATTTAGAATTTTACAATTTAACCATATACAGTTGCATTCAAAATGAAAGACAAACATATCGTAAAGTTCTTTTATTATGCAATCTAAACGTGCTATTGAAAAATTATATAAAACTATTCATAATTATTTATAAGCAAAATAACAGTTTTCGCTTTTTCATAACTATTCGGCCAAGTACGAATTACGCACTATATGCAAATAAAAAATATAGTAACTTAAGAAAAAGAATTGAAAACGGCAAGAAATGTAAGATTTTCATCTCACATTTCTCTCTCTCTCTCTCTCTCTCTCTCTTGTTACGTCATGACCCGCCTCAACGCACCCACTCCACAAATTCCAATGAACCAATACGATATAAGAACATCGGGCAGGGAAAAGAAACCCCTTCTCGTAGTGACGAAGGTCTGCACTCCAAGAATTACTAGGCCACTACGATTTTTACTACCAACGCAATGCCTACATGCAATATGCGCCACCCCAACCCCACGACAAATTATCCCTGGACCATTACGCTACCAGGAAATCAACTTCAGTCATCTCGTCGATTGACCAAACCACCCCGCGAAACACTGTCGTCTACAGCACGTGCCCAAGCCTACAGAAGGCACCCGAATATTCTATTTAAGAACAAGCGACGCCAACAGGGCGAGCCTTGTCATAAAACTCAAAGCGCCTCGTAAACGGAAATCAGCTAAGTTAACCAGGGATCGAAATTATATCTGATATTGGTGTCCAGCTCGTACCTACAAGGAACATCTGAATAACATTCATGAGAGCTATCGGCGACGAAAAGGCGAGCTTTGTCATAAAAATCCAAGGGTACCTTGTACATCGGAACCAGCCGAATCACCCCTCGTACGGGTTGAATAAGAAAGAACCACTAAGAGAAGTTGTCGTGAGTGGTTTCAAAAATTTAAGAACGGTGAGGTTGACGTCGAAGACAAAGAACATAGCGGAAGGCCGAAAGTGCACGAAGACGCGGAATTAGAAGCATTATTGGAGGGACATTCGTGCCAAACGCAAGAGTTCCCACAAATGACGCTCATTCGGCTCAAAACTCGACATTTTCGCACGAAAAAAATTATGTAATGCTGATACAAAATCGCTAATATTTCAAGGTTATGGTCTTGCCAGATGTCCAACCTTACGATATGACGTTTAACAAGTGACAATTTCAACCATAACCTTCTGGTGGGGCCATCTTTTGTCAAACGATGGAGACTTATTTGTACTCCCAATGTATAATAGTGACACCAATGTCGTGTTACAACAGTAAGGTGATTTTGCAAAATAAAAATAAAATAATACGCAAAATATCATTCCTAAGGTTTATTAATTTTGTTTACAAATTTTTTAGGAAACGTCCGTGGCTATTTTATAGAAAGTTTCTTCACTTTTTTGGTTATTTAAATTGGAAATATGTAATCAATCCATTGTTTAAATAAAAATGAAAAATATTCTAAGATACATGAGACGTTTTAACATGGTATAATAAGCGACATTTTCCGAAGATTTTTTTATTGCTTAACGTTGTTTTTTTACTTTTTCAAATAATCTTCGACATGAGTTAGCAATACATGATACGTTTCAATTTCGGAAGTTCATCCGAATGATCGCAGGTAGATCAGAAAAATAATAGGTTTATGTGGTTCGAATAAAAACCACTCGATCCTTTGGCAATCATTGTCTTGTCCTCTTTTTGAATTTTATTGACGAATAGGAGATTCAAGCTCGCAGCAGTGAGCCGACGAACCTTGCGTAAAAGGGGGGGGGGGGCGGGGGCTGGTTCAAAGAGACGCGATGAACAATCGTCACCGTGTACTCCAATCTAAGGGGTCACACCAGTGAAGATTTTTTTTTAAATTTACTTTTTTTACTTGCCTTTAGAGATGCTTTGAACCATCTAGAATAACGGGAAAAAGTTTTGTACCCGTAAAACTACGGTGGCAGTGGCTGGCCTAAGTGCGAGTCATCGACCGTTTTCCTCGCAACACAATTTTTTTAAACGGCACGCAGCAGGACTCCAACAATTCAATTTAAAGTCTTAGCCGTACTGTCAAAGACGGGAAAATATTTGTAAAATCATTATTTGATTCCTCTTTTTTCACCACAACAAGTACGCCGAACAATGTTGTACTTCTAAGTGATAGTTGTATAATGGAGATAAAAAAATATAAGGTGAAAATGAATCCCAAGATTCTTTCTACGTAGAAGGGGAACATTTCGAAAAAGAGTGTATCCACGTAAATCATCCAGTCTTGGAGCATTGTTACATCCTAGCGAATGTGCCTTCTCTCGGTTATTCCTAATATCCTCATTTGTTCTTATAAGCTTATTATTAAATGTATAAATCTAAGAATAAGACGCGTAACAGCATTAAACGGAACTTGCGTACGTTCCGCGAGCATATTCAAATCACAGCGATATATACACGATAGCCGCACCGCCACAGTCATCGACTTTTCCTATCCCATTGGCTATCAACAAGAACACGTTCTCAGGTGCATATTCCAAGAAGAGCTGTCGAACGAAAAATCAACCATCAGCTCGATCAAAAGACTCCTAAAATCCTACGCCGTCCCATTCGCATGGTGACCAAGAGAAGCCTCGACCCTAGATTATTTAAACATAACATAGACTAGACGGCTCCGCCGAACTTATAACTCCGACTAAATAATATGACATCCGGTCTCGCAGCGTAGTCCGATATACAAACTTCTTGATATAAGAAGTCACCAGAGTCATAAATTGACATAACACAAACCATGCGAATGCTTAGGTCTCTGATATCGAACTCTATATCCCACGCGCTTTTTCGCCGAAACACGGGACAGAGGTCCCCTACCTTCCACGCGTGAAAATTCTATGTAAGGAATGATCGAGATCAATTCTGCGAAACATGAATATCGCGACCAATCATGCTAAACCTTAAAGTTCCTTCTCCCACAATTTATTCCCTCCTAATTTTCATATGAAGAAAAACTTCCTTCCTGAAGTCAGTCTTCCAACAATTTCCATCGCGTTCAGATCAAGTCTTCCAACAATTTCCATCGCGTTCAGATTAAGTCTCCCGACAATCTTCATGAAATTAACTTCACTTCTTAATCTTGTTCTGACAAAATTCGAAGTGTAGTACCGGTATCATAGAGTTTCGAATATTATAGATCTTCGGGTTTTGACCGAAGTGTCGTATAAACTTTTAGTCGACTCTCGCGGCCTTGAATCCGTACAATGGTTCAAGTGCTGTTTACTATGCGTATATACATAAATACTCTCAGTATTAATGTACAACGGTACAACGAGGCCCTTATCTGCGAGCGTCAACCGATATCCTTGCGAGCGACCGTACCTGCACACTGATACACTCACAAACACAGCGACCAATGTGAGCGACAAATTTCATTTTATGTTAATCCCCCGATTGTTCCCCCGGCTTCATAGTCATTTTCAGTGTCAATTTTTTTGTACAAGCAACATTATTCATCCGATCACTTATTTGTAATAAACCTTTAGTTAACTTTGTACAAATTCGTCGGATTATTTCTAAATACCAATCACTGCATGACTTCCTAATTTTTAACTCATTCCAAGCGCTACCCCTTTTTACCCTCATCCCGTGCTATTGCGCTTGTCGTAGGCAAAAAAGGAGGGAATCAAAGAATATATACCCACGTCCCTTCCGGACGTGGCAGCATGGAGAATCCCAGAAAAAACTTTAAGGGGAGGGTAAAAGTTTCAGCGTGAAAAAACGCTTTTTTGCGATCTTTTTCATCTATATGGATGAAGTAAATTTATTGAAACCTTTTGTGCATTGTTAAGTGTCATTTCAAGAAAATTCTGTGAAATTTGTACGCGAAAATATCCACAAACAAGCCGGTGCCGCGTTTTTACTCGAAACCACATTTTCAAAGTCCGTGTTCGCTGCCATTTGAAAATTACATGACCGATTATTTCAAACTTAGTACGCACCTTCTACATATAAAATACCTCCCCCCAGCGGTTAGTTTGAGATTTTTTTTACATTTAGGGGGTTTTCCACCCCCAAAATGAAGACATTTTTCGTGAAAAATAGCTGTTACGTCATGACCCGCTTCATAGAACCCTTTCCACAAATTCCAATGAATCAATCCGATATAAGAATATCGGACAGGGATAAGAAACCCCTTCTCGCAGTGACAAACGTCTACACTCCAAGAATTACCAGGCCACTACGATTTTTACTACCAGCGCAATGCCTACATGCGATACGCGCCACCCCAACCCCACGACAAATTATCCCTGGGCCATTACGCTACTAGGAAATCAACTTCAATCACCCCGTCGATTGATCAAATCACCCCGCGAAACACGCCTACAACACGTGCCTAAATCACGCCTACAACACGTGCCCAAGCCTACAGGAGGCACCCGAATATTCTATTTAAGAATAAGCAACGCCAACAGAGCGAGCCTTGTCATAAAAACTCAAAGCACCTCGTAAACGGAGTTCAGATAAATTAACCAAGGAACGAAATTATATCTAATATTTGGGTCCAGCTCATATCTACAAGGAACATCTCAATAACCTTGATGAGAGACATCGGCGACGAAAAGGCGAGTTTTGTCATAAAAATCCAAGGGTATCTTGTACATCGGAACCAGCCGAATCACCCTTTGTACGGGTTGAACGGGAAAGAATCACTTAGTCGACGCAAAACCCAATGATACAATAGCCACCGATTGAACTGTAAATGGAGGCATCTCTGACCCACGTTGATTACTATCCAGAAGATCGTAAAAACCGACTATACCGGAAATTGAAGAAATACCCACCACGGGTACCGCTACGAGAGAGCCAATTCTGAATCATACGCACCACCCCCTAAAAACCTATACTAAGAGAGGGAAGGTCACCCAAGTTTTTCGACACGTGGAAGATCTTTCGAGAGAAGACCACCCCCGGAAAAGGAGTATAAAAGGAAGGACCGGGAACACAGCAGCGTTCAGTTCAGTCTTGACTTCAACGCCGTGGCCGGCCTCACGCCGCAACCGCCGGTCGCGGTCAATTTTCAGTCTCAATCCGTCAGTCTCAATTTCAATCGGGCAGTCTTGTCTCGACTTCAGCCCCGTGGCCGGCGTTACGCCGCAGCCGGTCGCGGTCAATCTCCAGTCTCAATCCGTCAGTCTCAATTTCAATCGGGCAGTCTTGTCTCGACTTCAGCCCCGTGGCCGGAGCTACGCATCAGCCAGTCGCGGTCAATCTCCAGTCTCAATTTCAATCGTTCAGTGCAGTCTCGACTTCAACCCCGTGGCCGGAGTTACGCCGCAGCCGGTCGCGGTCAATCTCCAGTCTCAATCTCAACCTCGCGGCCAAAGCTACTTCAGTCTCAATCTCAATCTCCAGTCTCAATCCGTCAGTCTCAATTTGAATCGAGCAATCTCAGTCAAAGTTTCAACGAGTGCAGTTTGTCTCGACTTCAGCCCCGTGGCCGGAGCTACGCATCAGTCAGTCACGGTCAAAGTCTCAGTCAGTAGTACACCTAGGCCGGGTCTAACGCAGGTCCTCTGAGGGGGGTGCGGGGCGGGGGGTTCACGCGGGGAGGGGTATGACGTCACGCGGGGAGGGGGACTCGGCGGAGGGGCTGACGTCACGCGGGGAGGGGGAAATCGTTGGAGCGGAGGAGGGGGGTATATATCGATTATCGATTATTGATTTTTATATATTTAAAATTTATTGTTGATTTATTTTGTCTTATATTGTTTACTTTATCGATTTTATTATTTAGCAACTCTCGCCAGAGAGCCAAGTTGGTTGACCCGTGTCGCTGAGAGAAGCGATCGGATTACACGCATGCATGAGAGAGAGAGAGAGAATGAGAGATGGAGCGACCGCATCGCATGCATGTCAGATAGAGCGAGATATACATTTAACTTCAGACATTCACCGACTAAAGCAGTTGTTTGGGTTTGTTTGGGTTTGTTTGGGATTTCACCCAAACAAACCCACGAAAGGTTTTCGAACATCTATTGAACGCTTTCGAACGTCTCCGAACGTCTCTTGAACGTCTCTCGAACGTCTCCGAACGTCTCATGAACGTCTCACGAACGTCTCCGAACGTCTCACGAACGTCTCCGAACGTCTCATGAACGTCTCTCGAACGTCTCCGCACGTCTCGTGAACGTCTGTTGAACGTCTCCGCACGTCTCGTGAACGTCTGTTGAACGTCTCACGAACGTCTCCGAGCGTCTCATGAACGTCTCCGAACGTTTCACGAACGTCTCCGAACGTCTCACGAACGTCTCACGAACGTCTCCGAACGTCTCACGAACGTCTCACGAACGTCTCCGAACGTCTCTTGAACGTCTCACAAACGTCTCATGAACGTCTCACGAATGTGTCCGAACGTCTCACGAACGACTCTTGAACGTCTCCGAACGTCGTCGAACGTCTCACGAATGTCTTATGAACGTCTCACTAACGTCTCCGAACGTCTCTTTAACGTCTCACGAACGTCTCTTGTACATCTCTTGAACGTCTCATGAACGTCTCACGAACGTCTCTCGAACGTCTCACGAACGTCTCCGAACGCCTCCGAACGTCTTACGAACGTCTCACGATCGTCTCATGAACGTCTCACGAACGTCTCTTGAACGTTCGAGAGCAATATTTTATACAACTGTGTAATCTCATAACAGATAATGTAACAAAGAAAGGGGTGAGGAGAATAAAAAAATCACATAATGTCACATTTCGTTTATTTGCATGAATCTTTATGATTCGTCCACCAATTAAACTATTTAAATACATTTTGCAATGCACAATTTTTTTCATGCTTTTCGCATCGTAGAATATACCTTACGCCTAATTTTCTTAAGGTATCCATATCGCCAAAGTCCACGTCCAACGTTTCAATAACTAAATCATTTTTCATATTTAATATATCAGCTAACCATTCTCGTTTTTCATGGCCGTCAACATATACGACAGGATACACATCGTCTTCCGTTGGGCCCACAACTGCAGCTGTTATTAAACCTTGAGCCATGCTATATGGAACGGTTCCATAGGCCCACTTTAGACCATGGTGATTCCGAATCAGCCATGACGCTTCGTATCTCTCAGATTTTGTGAGAAGTCTCCATGGTACGATACTCGCGAAAATGCAATGAGAGAGTACACTTCCCGCTCTCAGAATCGCTACTTCCTTCACGACAACGTTTCTCCCAACAATGAATCCTTGTAGATCGACAAATGTAGGTACAGACATAACGAAGATGGCTCGATCAAGTCGATAGCAAGATTAATTGATGATTGACGTCAATATTTAAGAAACTCGTCTTTAAATTATTTATTCATTGAGCGGGGGTTAATTGCTGATCTATACAATTTTACGAACCATGTTTGTCAATGGACAATATTCAACAACGCGATTGTGCAAGATCAAACAATAGGCAGTAGTATTTGGTGGCAAATCTTCCTTACATTCAAACTCTATTCGTACGTCCACGGTAGCGTTTTTCACAGACTCGTTCTGGCGCGAACAATCGATAACCGTGAGAGGGCCGTTATATTGAAACTTTGCGATAGTGAGCAAAGAATTATCACTATTGCAGTCGTAATAAGATTTACGAAATCGAACGTACACATTGAACAAAATGGCGAATCTGTTTTTGGCAAAGTCCAAATTCAAATCATCGTAAGGATAGGATTCCGAGTTGAGAAAAAGTTTAACATTGGCGAGTTTGCAGTCGTCGAATAATATAATGTCCTTTGCCATAGATTTTTTTTGCCAGTCTGCAACGCAAATATTACATATCTTGGTTTCTCTAGCTGGGAGGCAGCTTTTACAGTCCATGAATGTTTCGTTGTACTTTGAAGCACTAGATACTCGTATAGATCCCAAGAGCGAAAGCTCATATTCAAGTATCGCCCACTCTCCAATGTTCGAAGTAATGACAATTTAGTTATCTCATTTAATATTACGTGAGGCATACGTCATTGTTTCTTGAGCAATTCAACTTCTGCCTCTACTAATGGATGCTGACCGAATACGCAGTTGTTATCATTGCGTGAACGTATCAGAATTAGCTCATGACGAGCATTGATAACAACGCGCTTGTAATCTTCGCAGATTCCGAGCAATATGTTGAGAGGTAAGGCGAGCATTGATAACAACGCGCTTGTAATCTTCGCAGATTCCGAGCAATATGTTGAGAGGTAAACAAAAATTGAAGTATGTTCCCCCATTATTATGTGTTACATCCCACGCAGCATTTTTCAAATCATGACTCAACTCAGGACTTAGGGAGATGTAGTTTTTAATCGTGATTGTTATTCCAACGTTTCGATTGCGATCAATCTTCACACCATCGAGCTCATAACGAACTTCATCGGGAAGGGGAAGCCGCTGTCGACGAGTGTTTTGTGGGGGCGGGAGTCAGGTAGTGGTGAGTGAACGTTGAAAACCCATAAATCTCCTAATTTATCATAGACATAAAAAAAGATTAGCATCGATGCAATGTTTTTCTTTCTACACTATTTAGTTTGTGTGAAAATAAAACTAACACACACGATGTGTACGTGTAATGGCCATATATGGGTAGGAAAATTTCGTTAATTTGAAGCGATACCTGAAGGGGACACCTTTTCAAAGCCGTTTATTTATGTGATGCAGGTGTGATGCGCTTGGTTTCGTTTCCGGAATCTTTAAAATGTTTGTATGCGTGTCCACTCCTGTCACGACTCTCGCCGACACCCGAGACAGGTCCTGACAAGTCGGGATTTCTTAAAAAACTATAAACTTTAGAGATCTATCGTCAACGGGTTTTTGACCCCAGATGGGCCACCGGAGCACAGCTGCACTCGGGAAAAAAAAAATGTTTCGATGTATCGAGGACTCGTTTTCATTTCGAACTATAACGTCGAGATGTTCAGATGTGCGAGTATGTACGCAGTGCATCCGGCCAAGCACCCCCTGGACTTGACCAAAAACGAGCTCGAACAGGTTCCAAAGGTCTTGCTCCTAAAATATTGGGGTAAATATATTGGCTTAATGTGGGATCGTTTGCCAGAACATCATCGGAATGACAGTGAAGTGATATCATATCTTCCATGCTTGGAGCACTATAATACACCACAGATGAAAGATCACATCGATGGCCCCCCACCTCAACGTCGGGAGTGTAAAAAATGCTGTGAAAATTCTCCACGTATTGGTTTCTTCGAACGTGTTTGAACCTGTTTTTCGGGAGCGTGAAAAATGTCTGGGGAAAATTCTCCACGGTTCTTCGAACGTGTTCGAACCTGTTTTTCACGATTGGAAAAGAGGAGAGAGGCTTGACAATTTGAGTGGGAGGCTTACGAGGCAGATTATAATTCTGTGGACCAAGCTTAGACTGCACTATTCCACTGCACCATCAACATCTAAAAGAACTTTGAAAGTGCGTGGAAAATGGATCTCTCGAGTATCAACAAAGTCGGCCGGATAGCGGAATTCCTCCCAACGAAGAAGCTGTCAGAACTCCCCGTTAAGTCGGAACGACTAATCTCCGACATAAGGGCCGTACAAACCAAATTTGGAAAACGCTACATCGCAGACATCGCGGATGAGTTCTCTGTCTTCTTACCGGCGCGGCTTGTGAAGGCCTTCGACCAAGATCCGACAATGTTCGAGAGTATGCTGCAAGTGGCACGCGACGGTCAGCTCTGCATGCAGTATATTGGTGGAAAATACAACAGTGTCGAGTTCCGTCGTCTCTAAACATGGTGGACGGAAAGAAATCGTTGGAACACCATCGTCAAACAGCTGTCCGCATCATCGAGAATATGCTGCAACTGGTCAACTCAGTGGTTGGGAACTACACAGCGTTCCATCGTCTCCAAGCGTGGAGACAAAATTGGGCACCACCGTTCGCATGGTTTTTTTTTCAAAGTGCTGACTATGTAAAAATGTATATGTTTAATCGAATTGTAAATGATGGATGTTTTCGTCGTAAAATAAAGAATAAAAATGACATTTTCATCTAGATGTGTTTTATTCATTAAAAAAATCCCTCTCTCGTGCTTCGTATACGGCCAACCAGCTTTTCATCGATTTTACATTCTCATGGGCGCAGTTTGTGTTGAAGGGATGATGGGGGGCATTTGGAGTTAGTGATTTTGGGCAGCGATGGACAGTCCAGAGTCTCCAAGTCGATGACGTTTGTCGCGGGATCCGTGAATCTTGATAGCCATGCGCATTTTTCGAATCCCTTCGCATAGATGTTGGGGGCTCCTTGCAAGATTTCTTGAATTGTCTTTCTAGCTGCCTCGTATGGTATGCCATTATGATCCCATCGAATTCCATGGAAATTGCGTTCCAGCCACTTGTTTGTCATTTTGTACTTGGCCGGTAAAGAGTCCCATGCAAATGGTGCGTCGAAGGCGAGCGTCAGTGGTTCAGCATTCTTCCCATGGAGTTTGACGATGGACATCTCCTTCAGGACCAATTCGTTGACGGGTCTCTTAAAGCCCTGCAGGTCGACGATAAGCTCCATGTTGACTGAACTGGATGTCCATTGGCATGATTTTATACAATTTTTTTAACTCCGCCACTGATTGGATTATACTCTTCGTGAGACGGTGCAGAGACTTCCGAAGACATTCATAAGACGTTCGAAGACGTTCAAGAGACGTTAGAAAACATTCATAAGGCGTTTGAAGACATGCGTGAGTGGTTCAAAGAGTTTCAACAGACTTTCTACGACGTCATGAGACGTTTGAAGGTGTTCGTGAGGCCTTCAAGAGACTTTCGAAAGCTTTTAAAGACATTCATGAGAGAGTCGAAGACATTCAAGAGATCTTTGACAATATTCACAATACGTTTGAAGACATCGATGAGCAGTTCGACGACGTTTTAGAGACTTTCAAAGACATTCACGAGGGGTTCGAAGACGTTCAAGAGAATTGCGACGACATTCATAATACGTTTGAAGACATTCATGAGGGGTTCGGAGACGCTTAAGAGAGACTTTCAAAGACATTCACGAGGGGTTTGAAGACGTTTGAAAGACTTTCGACGACACTCATAATACGTTTGAAGATGTTCAAGAGACTTTCGAAGATATTCGCGAGAGGTGCGAAGACGTTCAGAGATTTTCAAAGGCATTCACGAGGGTTTCGAAGACGTTCAAGAGACTTTCAGAGACATTTGCGAGAGGTGCGAAGACGTTCAGAGACTTTCGAAGACATGTAAGAGATCTTTGACAATATTCATAATACGTTTTAAGACATCGATGAGAGGTTCGACGACGTTTTAGAGACATTCAACGACATTCGTGATACGTTTGAAGACATTCATGAGAGGTTGCAAGACGCTTGAGAGACTTTCAAAGACATTCACGAGGTGTTCGAAGACGTTTAAGAGAATTTCAACGACATTCATAATACGTTTCAAGACATTCATGAGGGGTTCGAAAACGCTTGAGAGACTTTCAAAGACATTCACGAGGCGTTCGAAGACGTTAAAGAGAATTTCAACGACATTCATAATACGTTCGAAGACATTCATGAGGGGTTCGAAGACGCTTAAGAGAGACTGTCAAAGACATTCACGAGAGGTTCGGAGACGCTTAAGAGACTTTCGAAGACATTCACGAGGCGTTCGAAGACGTTAAAGGGAATTTCAACGACATTCATAATACGTTTGAAGACATTCATGAGGGGTTCGAAGGCGCTTAAGAGAGACTATCAAAGACATTCACGAGAGGTTCGGAGACGTTTAATAGACTTTCGACGACACTCATAATACGTTTGAAGACGTTCAAGAGACTTTCGAATACGTTCAAGAGACTTTCAGAGACATTCGCGAGAGGTGCGGAGACGTTCAGAGGCTTTCGAAGACATTCAAGAGATCTTTGACAATATCCATAGTACGTTTGAAGACATCAATGAGGGGTTCGACGACGATTTAGAGACTCAAAGACATTCACGAGGCGTTCGAAGACGTTCAAGAGAATTTCAACGACATTCATAATACGTTTGAAGACATTCATGAGGGGGTCGAAGACGCTTAAGAGAGACTGTCAAAGACATTCACGAGAGGTTCGGAGACGCTTGAGAGACTTTCGAAGACATTCACGAGGCGTTCGAAGACGATAAAGAGAATTTTAGCGACATTCATAATACGTTTGAAGACATTCATGAGGGGTTCGAAGACGCTTAAGAGAGACGTTCAAAGACATTCACGAGAGGTTCGGAGACGTTTAAAAGACTTTCGACGACACTCATAATACGTTTGAAGACGTTGAAGAGACTTTCCAATATGTTCAAGAGACTTTCAGAGACATTCGTGAGAGGTGCGGAGACGTTCAGAGGCTTTCGAAGACATTCAAGAGATCTTTCACAATATTCATAATACGTTTGAAGACATCGATGAGGGGTTCGACGACGTTTTAGAGACAAAGACATTCACCAAGGGTTTGAAGACGTTCAAGAGACTTTCAACGACATTCATAATACGTTTGAAGACATTCATGAGGGGTTTGAAGACGCTTAAGAGAGACTTTCAAAGACATTCATGAGGGGTTCGAAGACCCTTAAGAGAGACTTTCAAAGACATTCAAGGGGGGGTTCGGAGACGTTTAAAAGACATGCAACGGCACTCATAATACGTTTGAAGACGTTCAAGAGAATTTCAACGACATTTATAATATGTTTCAAGACATTCATGAGGGGTTCGAAGACGCTTGAGAGACTGTCAAAGACATTCACGATGCGTTCGAAGACGTTCAAGAAATTTTCAACAACATTCATAATACGTTGGAAGACATTCATGAGGGGTTCGAAGGCGCTTAAGAGAGACTTTCAAAGAAATTCACGAAGGGTTCGGAGACGTTTAAAAGACGTTCGACGACACTCATAATACGTTTGAAGACGTTCAAGAGACGTTCGAATACGTTCAAGAGACTTTCAGAAACATTCGTGAGAGGTGTGGAGACGTTCAGAGACTTTCGAAGACATTCAAGAGATCTTTGACAATTTTCATAATACATTTGAAGACATCGATGAGGGGTTCAAAGACGCTTGAGAGACTTTCAAAGACATTCACGATGCATTCGAAGACGTTCAAGAGACTTTCGACGACATTCGTGATACGTTGAATACATTCATGAGGAGTTCGAAGAGGCTTAAGCGAGACTTTAAAAAATATTCACGAGGGGTTCGAAGACGTTCAAAAGACTTTCGACGACACTCATAATACGTTTAAAGACATTCATGAGGGGTTCGAGACGCTTGAGAGACTTTCAAAGACATTCACGAGAGGTGCGAAGACGTTCAGAGACCTTCGAAGACATTCAAGAGATCTTTGACAATATTCATAATACGTTTGAAGACATCGATGAGCAGTTCGACGCCGTTTTAGAGACTTTCAGAGACATTCACGAGGGGTTTGAAGACGCTCAGAGACTTTCGAAGACATTCAAGAGATCTTTGGCAATATTCATAATACGTTTGAAGACATCGATGAGGGGTTCGAGGACGCTTAAGAGACTTTCAAAGGCATTCACGAGAGTTTCGAAGACGTTCAAGAGACTTTCGACGACATTCATGATACGTTTGAAGACATTCATGAGGGGATTCGAAAACGCTTAACAGAGACTTCCAAAGACATTCACGAGGGGTTCGAAGACGTTCAAGATCCTTTAGACAACATTTATAATACGATTGGAGACATTCATGAGGAGTTCGAAGACGCTTAAGAGAGACTTTCAAAGACATTGACGAGGGGTTCGAAGACGTGAGGTGCGAAGCGAGACTTTCACAGACATTCACGAGGGGTTTGAAGACGTTCAAAATACTTTCGAATATGTTCTAAAGACTTTCCACGACATTCATAATACGTTTGAACACATTCATGAGGGGTTCGGAGACGCTTAAGAGACTTTCAAAGACATTTACGAAGCGTTTGAAGACGTTCAAGAAACGTTCGAATACATTCAAGAGACTTTTGACGACATTCATAATACGTTTGAAGACGCTTAAGAGACTTTCAAAGACATTCACGAGAGGTGCGAAGACATTCAGAGAGACTTTCGAAGACATTCAAGAGATCTTTGACCATGTTCATAATACGTTTGAACACATCGATGAGGGGTTCAACGGCGTTTCAGAGACTTTCAAAGACATTCACGAGAGGCTCCAAAACGTTCAACAGACATTCGACGACAATCATCATCGTTTTTTCAGACATTCATGAGGGGTTCGCAGACGCTGGAGAGACTTTCAGAGACATTCGCGAGAGGGTGAATCCCTTTTTGGCATGAATGTTTGGGCGAATTCCAAACAAACCCAAACAATGCCAGCAAAACTCAAACATCATGAAAGTCTTCGATGACGTTTGAGATAATACGACTTTCGACGACATCCATACACTAAAGACTTTCATGACGTTTGAGTTTTGCTGGCACTGTTTGGGTTTGTTTGGGATTCGCCCAAACATTCATGCCAAAAAGGGATTCACCCTCCCGCGAATGTCTTTGAAAGTCTCTCCAGCGTCTTCGAACCCCTCATGAATGTCTGAAAAAACGATTATGAATGTCGTCGAATGTCTGTTGATCGTTTTGGAGCCCCTCGTGAATGTCTTTGAAAGTCTCTGAAATGCCGCTGAACCCCTCATCGATGTGTTCAAACGTATTATGAATATGGTCAAAGATCTCTTGAATGTCTTCGAAAGTCTCTCTGAATGTCTTCGCACCTCTCGTGACTGTCTTTGAAAGTCTCTTAAGCGTCTTCAAACGTATTATGAATGTCGTCAAAAGTCTCTTGAATGTATTCGAACGTTTCTTGAACGTCTTCAAACGCCTCGTGAATGTCTTTGAAAGTCTCTTAAGCGTCTCCGAACCCCTCATGAATGTGTTCAAACGTATTATGAATGTCGTGGAAAGTCTTTAGAACATATTCGAAAGTATTTTGAACGTCTTCAAACCCCTCGTGAATGTCTGTGAAAGTCTCGCTTCGCACCTCACGTCTTCGAACCCCTCGTCAATGTCTTTGAAAGTCTCTCTTAAGCGTCTTCGAACTCCTCATGAATGTCTCCGATCGTATTATAAATGTTGTCTAAAGGATCTTGAACGTATTCGAACCCCTCGTGAATGTCTTTGGAAGTCTCTGTTAAGCGTTTTCGAATCCCCTCATGAATGTCTTCAAACGTATCATGAATGTCGTCGAAAGTCTCTTGAACGTCTTCGAAACTCTCGTGAATGCCTTTGAAAGTCTCTCAAGCGTCCTCGAACCCCTCATCGATGTCTTCAAACGTATTATGAATATTGCCAAAGATCTCTTGAATGTCTTCGAAAGTCTCTGAACGTCTTCAAACCCCTCGTGAATGTCTCTGAAAGTCTCTAAAACGGCGTCGAACTGCTCATCGATGTCTTCAAACGTATTATGAATATTGTCAAAGATCTCTTGAATGTCTTCGAAGGTCTCTGAACGTCTTCGCACCTCTCGTGAATGTCTTTGAAAGTCTCTCAAGCGTCTCGAACCCCTCATGAATGTCTTTAAACGTATTATGAGTGTCGTCGAAAGTCTTTTGAACGTCTTCGAACCCCTCGTGAACATTTTTTAAAGTCTCGCTTAAGCCTCTTCGAACTCCTCATGAATGTCTTCAACGTATCACGAATGTCGTCGAAAGTCTCTTGAACGTCTTCGAATGCATCGTGAATGTCTTTGAAAGTCTCTCAAGCGTCTTCGAACCCCTCAGCGATGTCTTCAAATGTATTATGAAAATTGTCAAAGATCTCTTGAATGTCTTCGAGAGTCTCTGAACGTCTCCACACCTCTCACGAATGTCTCTGAAAGTCTCTTGAACGTATTCGAACGTCTCTTGAACGTCTTCAAACGTATTATGAGTGTCGTCGAACGTCTTTTAAACGTCTCCGAACCCTTCGTGAATTTCTTTGAAAGTCTCTCTTAAGCGCCTTCGAACTCCTCATGAATGTCTTCAAACGTATTATGAATGTTGTTGAAAATTTCTTGAACGTCTTCGAACGCATCGTGAATGTCTTTGACAGTCTCTCAAGCGTCTTCGAACCCCTCATGAATGTCTTGAAACATATTATAAATGTCGTTGAAATTCTCTTGAACGTCTTCAAACGTATTATGAGTGTCGTTGAATGTCTTTTAAACGTCTCCGAACCCCTCGTGAATGTCTTTGAAAGTCTCTCTTAAGGGTCTTCGAACTCCTCATGAATGTCTTCAAAAGTCTCTTGAACCTATTCGAACGTCTCTTGAACGTCTTCAAACGTATTATGAGTGTCGTCGAACGTCTTTTAAACGTCTCCGAACCCTTCGTGAATTTCTTTGAAAGTCTCTCTTAAGCGCCTTCGAACCCCTCATGAATGTCCTCAACCGTATTATGAATGTTGTTGAAAATGTCTTGAACGTCTTCGAACGCATCGTGAATGTCTTTGACAGTCTCTCAAGCGTCTTCGAACCCCTCATGAATGTCTTGAAACATATTATAAATGTCGTTGAAATTCTCTTGAACGTCTTCAAACGTATTATGAGTGTCGTTGAATGTCTTTTAAACGTCTCCGAACTCCTCGTGAATGTCTTTGAAAGTCTCTCTTAAGGGTCTTCGAACCCCTCATGAATGTCGTTGAAAGTCTCTCTTAAGCGTCTTCGAACCCCTCATGAATGTCTTCAAACGTATTATGAATGTCGTTGAAAGTCTCTTGAACGTCTTCAAACCCTTGGTGAATGTCTTTGTCTCTAAAACGTCGTCGAACCCCTCATCGATGTCTTCAAACGTATTATGAATATTGTGAAAGATCTCTTGAATGTCTTCGAAAGCCTCTGAACGTCTCCGCACCTCTCACGAATGTCTCTGAAAGTCTCTGGAACGTCTTCCAACGCCTCGCGAATGTCTTTGAAAGTCTCTCTTAAGGGTCTTCGAAGCCCTCATGAATGTCTTCAAACGTATCACGAACGTCGTTGGAAGTCTCTTGAATGTCTTCAAACCCTTCGTGAATATCGTTGAGTCTCTAAAACGTCGTCGAACCCCTCATCGATGTCTTCAAACGTATTATGAATTTTGACAAAGATCTCTTGAATGTCTTCGAAAGCCTCTGAACGTCTCCGCACCTCTCACGAATGTCTCTGAAAGTCTCTTGAACATATTGGAAAGTCTCTTCAACGTCTTCAAACGTATTATGAGTGTCGTCGAAAGTCTTTTAAACGTCTCCGAACCTCTCGTGAATTTCTTTGAAAGTCTCTCTTAAGCGTCTTCGAACCCCTCATGAATGTCTTCAAACGTATTATGAATGTCGCTGAAATTCTCTTTAACGTCTTCGAACGCCTCGTGAATGTCTTCGAAAGTCTCTCAAGCGTCTCCGAACCTCTCGTGAATGTCTTTGACAGTCTCTCTTAAGCGTCTTCGACCCCCTCATGAATGTCTTCAAACGTATTATGAATGTCGTTGAAATTCTCTTGAACGTCTTCGAACGCCTCGTGACTGTCTTTGAGTCTCTAAATCGTCGTCGAACCCCTCATCGATGTCTTCAAACGTATTATGGATATTGTCAAAGATCTCTTGAATGTCTTCGAAAGCCTCTGAACGTCTCCACACCTCTCACGAATGTCTCTGAAAGTCTCTTGAACGTATTCGAAAGTCTCTTGAACGTCTTCAAACGTATTATGAGTGTCGTCGAAAGTCTTTTAAACGTCTCCGAACCTCTCGTGAATGTCTTTGAAAGTCTCTCTTAAGCGCCATCGAACCCCTCATGAATGTCTTCAAACGTATTATGAATGTCGTTGAAATTCTCTTTAACGTCTTCGAACGCCTCGTGAATGTCTTCGAAAGTCTCTTAAGAGTCTCCGAACCTCTCGTGAATGTCTTTGACAGTCTCTCTTAAGCGTCTTCGAATCCCTCATGAATGTCTTCGAACGTATTATGAATGTCGTTGAAATTCTCTTTAACGTCTTCGAACGCCTCGTGAATGTCTTTGAAAGTCTCTCAAGCGTTTTCGAACCCCTCATGAATGTCTTGAAACGTATTATGAATGTCGTTGAAATTCTCTTAAACGTCTTCGAACACCTCGTGAATGTCTTTGAAAGTCTCTCAAGCGTCTTGCAACCTCTCATGAATGTCTTCAAACGTACCACGAATGTCGTTGAATGTCTCTAAAACGTCGTCGAACCTCTCATCGATGTCTTCAAACGTATTATGAATATTGTCAAAGATCTCTTACATGTCTTCGAAAGTCTCTGAACGTCTTCGCACCTCTCGCAAATGTCTCTGAAAGTCTCTTGAACGTCTTCGAAACCCTCGTGAATGCCTTTGAAAATCTCTGAACGTCTTCGCACCTCTCGCGAATATCTTTGAAAGTCTCTTGAACATCTTCAAACGTATTATGAGTGTCGTCGAAAGTCTTTCAAACGTCTTCAAACCCCTCGTGAATGTCTTTGAAAGTCTCTCTTAAGCGTCTCCGAACCCCTCATGAATGTCTTCAAACGTATTATGAATGTCGTCGCAATTCTCTTGAACGTCTTTGAACCCCTCGTGAGTGTCTTTGAAAGTCTCTAAAACGTCGTCGAACTGCTCATCGATGTCTTCAAACGTATTGTGAATATTGTCAAAGATCTCTTGAATGTCTTCGACTCTCTCATGAATGTCTTTAAAAGCTTTCGAAAGTCTCTTGAAGGCCTCACGAACACCTTCAAACGTCTCATGACGTCGTAGAAAGTCTTTGGAAACTCTTTGAACCACTCACGCATGTCTTCAAACGCCTTATGAATGTTTTCTAACGTCTCTTGAATGTCTTCGAACGTCTTATGAATGTCTTCGGAAGTCTCTGCACCGTCTCACGAAGAGTATAATCCAATCAGTGGCGGAGTTAAAAAAATTGTATAAAATCATGCCAATGGACATCCACTTCAGTCAACATGGAGCTTATCGTCGACCTGCAGGGCTTTAAGAGACCCGTCAACGAATTGGTCCTGAAGGAGATGTCCATCGTCAAACTCCATGGGAAGAATGCTGAACCACTGACGCTCGCCTTCGACGCACCATTTGCATGGGACTCTTTACCGGCCAAGTACAAAATGACAAACAAGTGGCTGGAACGCAATTTCCATGGAATTCGATGGGATCATAATGGCATACCATACGAGGCAGCTAGAAAGACAATTCGAGAAATCTTGCAAGGAGCCCCCAACATCTATGCGAAGGGATTCGAAAAATGCGCATGGCTATCAAGATTCACGGATCCCGCGACAAAGGTCATCGACTTGGAGACTCTGGACTGTCCATCGCTGCCCAAAATCACTAACTCCAAATGCCCCCCATCATCCCTTCAACACAAACTGCGCCCATGAGACTGTAAAATCGGTGAAAAGCTGGTTGGCCGTATACGAAGCACGAGAGAGGAATTTTTTTTAATCATTAAAACACATCTAGATGAAAATGTCATTTTTATTCTTTATTTTACGACGAAAACATCCATCATTTACAATTCGATTAAACATATACATTTTTACATAGTCAGCACTTTGAAAAAAAAACCATGCGAACGGTGGTGCCCAATTTTGTCTCCACGCTTGGAGACGATGGAACGCTGTGTAGTTCCCAACCACTGAGTTGACCAGTTGCAGCATATTCTCGATGATGCGGACAGCTGTTTGACGATGGTGTTCCAACGATTTTTTTCCGTCCACCATGTTTAGAGACGACGGAACTCGACACTGTTGTATTTTCCACCAATATACTGCATGCAGAGCTGACCGTCGCGTGTCACTTGCAGCATACTCTCGAACATTGTCGGATCTTGGTCAAAGGCCTTCACAAGCCGCGCCGGTAAGAAGACAGAGAACTCATCCGCGATGTAGCGTTTTCCAAATTTGGTTTGTACGGCCCTTATGTCGGAGATTAGTCGTTCCGACTTAACGGGGAGTTCTGACAGCTTCTTCGTTGGGAGGAATTCCGCTATCCGGCCGACTTTGTTGATACTCGAGAGATCCATTTTCCACGCACTTTCAAAGTTCTTTTAGATGTTGATGGTGCAGTGGAATAGTGCAGTCTAAGCTTGGTCCACAGAAATATAATCTGCCTCGTAAGCCTCCCACTCAAATTGTCAAGCCTCTCTCCTCTTTTCCAATCGTGAAAAACAGGTTCGAACACGTTCGAAGAACCGTGGAGAATTTTCCCCAGACATTTTTCACGCTCCCGAAAAACAGGTTCAAACACGTTCGAAGAACCCAATACGTGGAGAATTTTCACAGCATTTTTTACACTCCCGACGTTGAGGTGGGGGGCCATCGATGTGATCTTTCATCTGTGGTGTATTATAGTGCTCCAAGCATGGAAGATAAGATATCACTTCACTGTCATTCCGATGATGTTCTGGCAAACGATCCCACAATAAGCCAATATATTTACCCCAATATTTTAGGAGCAAGACCTTTGGATCCTGTTCGAGCTCGTTTTTGGTCAAGTCCAGGGGGTGCTTGGCCGGATGCACTGCGTACATACTCGCACATGCGAACATCTTGACGTTATATTTCGGAATGGAGGCCTCGACAAGAGCTGCGCTCAAGTGGTCCATCCGCGGTCCCTTTGATCCCTAAAGATTTTTCCCCGAGAAACCTGTCAGGACCTGTCTGTCGGCTGGAACCAGCTGCAGGTCATAAATATTGGACTTTACACACACACACACACACACACACACACACACACACACACACACACACACACACGCACACACACACGCACACACACACACACACACACACACACACACACACACACACACGCGCGCGCGCGCGCGCGCGCGCACGCACGAACGCACATGCACATGCACGCACGCACGCGCGCACACACACACACACACACACACACACACGCATGCATGCACACACACACGCTGACTTCCCCCTCCCGCTAGTCGATCCGCGGACCACATGGCCCTCCATAGAGGTCCCCCCCTATGGCGTCACACGCGCCCGGCGACCTCCTCTCGACCCGGTGACCTCCTTTTGGGTTAGAATCGGCATAGCTACTCTACTCCCATCCGATATTATTCCGTCTGATCAATGGTGTTTTTCATCCGAATGTACGTAATGCAAATCGTTCAATCTCCTGGCGAATGATGTACACTAGACGTTTTCCTATTTCGACGGCTTACATTTTTTTAAACTTATGCCGATTAAAAGGTTAACGACTTTATACTATAAACGCGATTTGTTGTATTGTAATGAGTTTATTTGCACATTTCAATGAATAATATAACTTACATTACTCAAAATGCCAAGATGCTATGAAAATACCACAAAGTTGTTTCATTCGAATATCTTGAATCGAATTGTAACGAAAATGCAAGTCACTTCAAGGGTGAGTTTAACCCCTTAAAACAGTTTTGCCGCCGATGAAACAAATACATATTTCTCTGCTTTCGTTGAAGAATAACATATTCATCAATGAACGAAATCGGAGGGGTACACCGGAAACGTTATTGTACAGGGGTGGTCACCCCCAAAGGGTTTTTTAAAAGCAGAATCCTATGTCATTCACTTTTTTAGCTCTTTCGAATGGAATTGATTTGATCGGGAGGAATTTATTTTCCGAGTTATAGGAAGTTTTTGACTCTCAACCCCTAGAAATTTACCCTCGCGGAACTGGAAAAAGCGCATTTTTCATTATTCGCTATAAGCATTTTTCTCGAATTGGTTTTCTTCGAATATCTTGGTTGGAACTATGCGAAACTGCAAAAGTCACTCGGAGGGTGCCCTACTTTGAGGGTGAGTTTCAGCCCCGTGAACTGTTTTTATGCCGATAAAAAGAATACGCGTCTCTTAAATTTCGATGCAGAATAACATATTAAAAAATGAACGAAGTCGGAGGGGGACACCGGAAACGGTTTCCTTGTCAGCAATACAGCATGAAGAGAGACGCTTTTCGACTCGCTCTGCGCATCCTCGCGTCCATGGAGGCTAGATACAGGAGCCTAAACTCCAAAAGGGAAAAGATAAAAAACGTGCCCAAAAATGAAAGCAACAGGGAAGGTGCTGCGGTCGCGTGTAGGGTTGCGGTGCTTCACTCGACAACAGACCGAACGCGAGTTTGTCGTTACTGTGAGTTTTGTTTTCGTAATTTGTGGGTTATATATGTGTTGCAATGAAATATATTTTATCGAGAGAAATCCATTAATATACGAGTAGGTAAGTTCGCTAAGGTTCGCGTAAAGTACGCGCAACTCGGGCAAAATCACAACGGAGAAGGAGGGACAAATCGCTCGTGAGTCGTGAAGAAAAGAATTGATAAACGGGAGGGGATAGATTACTCACTGGTCCAAATCTCGCATACGCGCGTATTGCCCTGTAAATTCGGAAATGCTTTTCTCGCCAGCATAATTTTCACGTGAAAAAGATCTACTTCAGGAGGGAAAAGACGGCAAGTCTCTTGGTAATACTTTTAATTGTAGTCATTGAAGTCAGACTTATTTAATTACTGACTAAATACTGTTGCGAATTTACCACAAAAATGTTGTTCTTATCTACGTAAATGATAAGCGTAATTAATGTTCCGGCTGAAAACTGTATTCCCTGTAGAGTGGACCATTCCATCGTTCGTGAGGAAATAAACTTTCATGTTCAATTAGAGTTTGGATAGTAAAACGTTTTCTATATGCATCTTATGAATAATATACTGTATTCGATTATTCGAAACGATTATCAGTGATCTTGTCCAGCTTCATCATAAACTGCACCATGATATTTTATTATTGTCCTTAAATTTCAGTGTATGTTATGCGATTTTCAATGTTTTGAAAGTTATTTCGGTTTTAAAATTTTTTTTGTGAGATACCAATTTTAGACGATCGTTCGCAAATACAACTAAACTATTAAGTAGATATGTAATGTTTATTCATCCCCTCGGGGTGACAATGGGCTTCCGTACCATATTCCTTATTCTACTTATACTACTGAAAATTACTTATCACTACTCGCTCCCTCTTACAAACTATTCCGCTCTTCCGCTCCGCCTTATTCGATTTTCCTTAGCCTATCTCTCTCTCCTTTCTCCTCGCCTCTTCGACCTCTGTTTTCACTTCTCACTCCATCCCTCTTTCATTCCTCTTCCTCTTCGTTCTCTTCCCTGCCTAGCTCTCTTTCCCGTTATTTCCTACTCTTCTTTTCGTCCTCCTTCATCCAGTATTTCTCTTATCCATTCCCCTATTCTTTTCTCTCCTGTCCCTCCTCTGCACCTGTCTATCAAGTGCTCCCACGTTTCTATTTCCTCTCCGACACTCTGCACGTTCTCTCTTCTTCTGCTTCCCAATACCTTCCTTTCCGCATTTCATTCCCTAATCTAAACCTTGCTATTCTCCTATACCTTTCTTCGCATATTCCTGCCTTTATGTACGCCGGTACTCCTTCTGTCCTTATCTCTCTGTACCCCCTATTGTATCTTGACTGTTCTATCCTTTGCTGTCTCTCTTTTTCCTGTCTCTTCCTCTCTTTTTTGTCTTTTCCTTCGTATCCATCATTCTCTTGTTCCTGTCCTGCCTCTTCCGCCCTTCCCTCTCTTCTCCTGAATTCTTCTCCTTCTTCTTGGTATTTTACTCTTTCCCTTCTCCCCCCCTCTCTCTCTCTCTCCTTTATCTCTTTGCCAGCTCACACCCCCCCCCCCCCCACTCAGTTTTTCCTCATACCTCCACGCCCTTTTTCCTGCCCGTATTGCTATTTTGTCTCTATTGAATTCCTTCCTCACCATGTATCCTGGTGTCCTCCATTCTAACCCCAACACCCATCTTATGTACCGCTCCTGCATCCTTTCCATCGTCTCCCTTTCGTTCCACCCCCATATCCCATCACCGTGCATACCAACGTATAAAATAGCCACACTCTCTTTCCCACGTCGTTCCCCCATTTCCTCTTCCCTATTCCCCATACCTGCCTCAATATCGTGCCTGCCTTTTTACCCGCTCTTTTATTTGTGCCTCCTATCCTCTATTCCTTTTGAATACATACCCTAGGTATTTGAATTCTTTTACCTCTTCCATCCTCTCCCCCTTCCATTTCCATTCCTTTTCCTTAAACCTTTCTTAAGCATTTTCCCTTCAAAATACCTTTCTTAGTTTCTTATTACTATCTCCAACCACACTATTAAGTTTACTCCCGTGATTTTTTTCTTTAAATAGTATAATGGTGGGCCTTACGTACTAAAATACGACTTCCACACATGAGTCGAAACGTCAAATAAAACATTAAGTCTTTAAGACGGGATATACATTTAGACAGGAAAAAAGCCATATTGAGGGATTTTTTTAAACTAAGTAATAATTATTCTACAATTATCATCCTTTAGGTATACTTTAATAGTCTATTTAAGTATAAAAAAAAAATATTGGCAGAGTGTTACAGCGACGTCGTCGCAGGAGTTGCGAATCGACGTGCAGTCTAGCTTCCCGTAGACATTGATTTGAAAAAAAAGTTTAAAGATTTTTTCAGTTAGAACATAGATAGTTTTTACGTGACGGTAATTAAAATAAAGAAAATGCAAATTTAAGAAAATGGCACGCATTTACAAAAAAAAATCGTTTCACGCAACATTTCTGTAAAATGTGGATTAAAAAAGTCGTTTTTTTTTCAATTTTTCGAAAACAATTCTCCGTCAAGTAGAAGGTACCAATATCATCAATATTTCTACCAAGTTCTAACTTAATCGGCTTAATAGTTTTTGAGTAATCCTGCACGCCAATTTCGATAATGCAGTTTTGAGAAAAACACGTTTGAAGTTTTTCGAATTTCGTTGTCAAACTTTGGGAAATCATTCTTCATATATAGTTTTATCGTTTAAAGAAGAAAGAGAAGAAATCGATTTTTTCATCATTATGAATGTATATCCCGCCTCAAATATTTTTGCAATCTTATTTTTCTACCAACTTTCAAAGGTGCTAAAATAAAAAAAATCACATAGGGTTGTTTTCTACAACTGATATATTTGAAAATTATTCGAAAACTTCACCCACACAGGCACACAAACATTATCAATTTAAAGTATTATTATATCTGAAAAACTTCAACAAGTAAAAAAACGCCAAGCAATAAAAAGTTCCCTTGAGAACATTTGGTTTTTTTACTATCTACAAAATTCAAACGAAACTCGAAATACCCAGATAGACGGATCCCAGATAGACGGATGTACCTCATATTGGCATCATATGTACATCATCACTGCGGCATAGAAACTCTCACAGCTGTGTATCCCTTATGAGTGCTCCCGTTGAAGTCATATTTGCATTACATGATGATTCACAATAATACATCCAAATGAAGCAAAGTTGTTCTCACGCGAATATGCATGCAGTGAATTCATCAGACTAGCAAATTTGGCTCACGAATATCTAACAATAAGTGAGTGCATATGGGGCTCATATGGATGTCACGGCGTGAAGAAACTGTAGTGTCATAGGAGCTCATATTAGCGGCATGGCGTGATGGAACTATGCTGTGCTCATACGGAGCTCATATTAGCGGCATGGCGCGACGTAAATATGCTGTACTCATACGGAGCTCATATTAGCGGCATGACGTGACGCAACTATGCTGTGCTCATATGGAGCTCATATGAGTGTCATAGCGTGAAAAATAAAAAAATCCCAAAATATTGATAAAAAAAATCTGGTAGGATCTTTATTATCCCCATACGCTTTATTGATGTTCCTGCCTATATGATAAATGGATTAAAAACGTATTCTTCCTAGTTAAATTTTGTACCTACCTACAATTTGAACCGCGTCTTCTAAATCAAGAGCCGAGCGCGCTACCTACCTAGCCATTCTAACACTTGTGCAAATTTTTTTCGTGTCTGCTTATTTGTACCATTCTGGATTTGGATGCATAGCGCCGTCATATTGCGCTTATGGAATGTATCACTGACGAATATACATATCGCCGTCATATTGCGCTCATCGAATGTATCACTTACAAGGAGAAGGCAGAGCCTGGATGTCGCGAATCGGGTTATCCTTTCGCGTAGTGAAAGTTGAAGACCTCCGAATTAAAGTCGTTTTTTATTTTTGTTCCAATAGGCCTTGGTTGCTGAGATATCGCGATTTAAAAATTTGGGAGTTTCGGCTCGCGCGTAGAGTACGTTGAGCGTTGACACTTAAGACAAGAGCGGCCGTAGCTATACGGTAAGACGACGGACTGGCACTCTGAAATTTCACGGTTCGCGTCCTCATGCTTTTTTTTATTTAATTTTTATTTTTATTTTATAATCTCTCAAAGACTTTACACGTGCAGGTAAAGAAGTCAATTCGAAAATATGTATTACTAGTTTAATTCATCTATTATATTAACATAATTAATCCAATAATGAAGTCACAATTACATAGCAAAATAATATTGTATAACAAATAATTAATCTAATAATCAAGTCACAATTACAAAGCAAAATAATATTGTATAACAAATAATTAATCTATTAATTACGTCACAATGAGAAAGCAAAATAATATGGTATAAAAATAAATAATTAATCTAATTCACACTTGCAAACTTTGCGGCAGGTAATTATTCTGATTCTTCTTCTATCAGATCAGTATGTTGACAAATTGGAGGGTGGAAACTATCGTAAAAGCAAGGGAAGCACAAAGGCTTACGACCACGAACATAAAATGAACGTAAAACCACCGCAACTATATTTAACCTTATATATTCTATCAGGAAAGCATATTTGAAGATATATATCTTCAAATATGCTTTCCTGTGAATTAGATTAATTATTTATTTTTTAAACCATATTATTTTGCTTTCTTATAAATTATAAAATTAAAAAAATTAGATTTTTTTTATAAATTTTTTTATAATTATAAAATTATAAAAATTATAAAATAAAATTAAATTATAAAATTAAAAAAAATTGAATTAAAAAAAGCATAGGGACGCGAACCGTGAACTTTCAGAGTGCCGGTCTGTCGTCTTACCGTATTAGCTACGGCCGCTCTTGTCTCAAGTGTCAACGCTCAACGTACTCTAGGCACGAGACGAAACTCCCAAATTTTCAAATCGCGATATCTCAGCAACTAAGGCTGATTGGAAAAAAAATCAAAAGCGACTTTAATTCGGAAGTCTTCAACTTTCACCACGCGAAAGGAGAACCCGATTTGCGACATCCAGGCTCTGCCTTCTCCTCGTTAGAAATATGTATATCGCCGTTATAGGATGTATCACAGAAACACGCATATCGCCGTCATATTGCGCTCATGGGATGTAGCACTGAGAAATATGCATATCGCCGTCATATTGTGCTCACCGAATGTATCACTGAAAACATGCATATTGCCGTCATGGAATGTATTACTGAGAAACATGCATATCGCCATCACATTGTGCTCCTGGGATGTATCACTGATAAAATACACATATTGCCGTCATATTGCGCTCAACGAATCTATCACTTAGAAACATGCACATCGCCGTCATAGGATGTATCACTGAGAAACACGCATATCGCCATCATGTTGCGCCCATCGAATGTATCACTGACAAACATGCATATTGCTTGCATGGCATGTCTACTACCAGTGCTAACCCAGTGAATTCATCAATACAGTCATTGGATGACTTCCATATGACGTAAAATTTGCAGATATTAATTGTGGCACAGCGATATGAGTTCAACGTGCTTCAAACGTACGATGCATTTGTAAACGACATATTGAGATCAAAATGCTTTCTACATTCACTATACCAAATGAGTTCATGGCTTTGCATTATAACATGTAGTCAATATGTTGTAAAATTTGCTTCATCAATTGTATGCACGGCGTGATGATCACGACTGTCTATCTGGGATATCGAAGTATTCACTTTCTACTTTATTGCAGAACCACCATCGATATCATGGAATCTATTGCGTCGTATACATTTCGGTGCAATGGGCATATTTTTTGCAGGCTGAAGGTTTAAATAATGGTGCGCGCCGGTTGTTGGTGGAAAAGAAATATCGATATTACTCTCGATACCTGTCGGTCCATTTTCGATAATCTGTGTCAGTACAATTGAATATGTCATTCCTAATAATCGTGATATACCTGATACGGTAACTAATGCGATGATACAATTTGAAATAATCTAAGTACAGAAATGGTTACCGAAGTTACTTATGCAAACGGTGGGAACGGTTCCGTGCCAAAATTGAGTATCATTCCGAACTTTTTTTCTCAATGCATGCCAAGTCGTTGCACAGCATTTCTAGTGTACTTGTTGTGATACATACGTTGTACGTTTAAATAATCGTGATTACAATTTTTCATTCTGATAGTAATACGGTTTTTCAACATAAAGTATTGAGACAAATATTATTTCTGCGATTTGACAATTTTTGGTATATTTGTAAATACTTGCTTGCCTCTTTCACAAGAAGTCATTTTACTTTTTTTGTACGTTAAAATTGAACAAGGAACAATCTAAATAAAACCATTGTTAGAAATGGAAATATTTCGAGTTTAATTTGGATTTTGTAGATAGTGAAACCAACAAATGTTTTCAAGGGAATTTTTTATTACTTGCCGTTTTTTCCCTTTTTAAAGTTTTCAGGAAGATGCATATACAGGGTGAGGCACATAAAGTGTCACAGAGCAATAGCACTCAAACTATTGATCATATCCAAAAAGGTATCAGACAAAAGTTTCAATGTTTGAGAAGGCCGTCATACTGGACCACCCTTTTTTATCGGAGGAGGCGCTGAAGCTACGTTAAGGTCAAATCCAATTTTTAAAATAGAATGGTACATTTTTTCTTCAACCATCTTGTGGAGCACCTCAAGCCACATAAAAAACATTAGGAGGTCAAAATCGTTCAAGGTCATTCAAGGTCAGTATCGATGATACAAATCTAAATATCTCGGATCACTGGAAAATATTTGGTAGTGATCCGAGATATTTAGTTTTGTATTTCATTTTAATAGGTGACCTTGAATGACCTTGAACGACTTTGACTCCCTAATTTTATGCGGCTTGAGGTGCTCCACAAGATGGTTGAAGAAAAAATCGTACCATTCCATTTAAAAAAGTGGAGTTGACCTTAACGCGGCTTCAGCGTCGTCCAGTGTAACGGCCTTCTCGAACACTGAAACTTTTGTCTGAAACATTTTTGGATATGATCAATAGTTTGAGTGCTATTGCTCTGTAACACTTTATGTGCCTCACCCTGTATACATGTATATTAACATGTTGTAGTTGTTTTCATAGTTCTAACCACGAAACATGGTTAGAGCGTTTGGAAGTAAACAAAATAAAACAAACGGTTCTTTTTAGGCGCCAAAATATATTTCCTGAAGTTTCTCCGTGTCGCAAATTCGAACCTTGAAAACATCTTCGAAATTGTGAATAGGGCGGCAAGCAGTACATTGAGCTCGTCTGCATAGAACTATTCTATTGGAGAAAATAAAATCTCAAAAATATAGAATTCTCTTGCATCGAATACAGTTTGAGAAAGGTGCATATTTTCAGGTACGGAAAAGTCAGAAATGTCAAGCTTTAATTGCTCAAACGGGGCGTAAGTAAATTACGTATCGCAATATGGGGGAAAGGGGTCCAGCCAGACGTTACGGTCTACGTACGTGGGTGCGGGAGGGGGGGGGGGGCAAGGTTTGCGTTACGTCACGATTTTAGAACTGCCAGAAATACCAAAATTGCTGCATGTTCAAATTTTGTATTAAAAAATCGCGCGTAATTTGACTGCAGAAAATTGACAGCTTTCGATACGAAATGCCAGTTAAGGGGGGGAAGTCACTGTGCAAGAACTTACGCGGGACCTCTTTTCCCCAAGCAAAATTTGAAGAATAAAAAATTGCTTTTCATAATTCTTAAAACTACATATATTAAAAAATATGTTGGCAAAATTTTCAGTCACAAGTCCAAAAATTGACGGAGTTATAGTCACTTTAGTGAGAACAGGTAGCCCGACCGGTTAGTGGTCTCACTCCCTTTAGGTGTGGCATCGTTCACAATAGATGAAGTGCAGGCTCTTATTGTTTTGTGAAATATAATGAAGATGAAGAACCGTCATATCGCCCGAGACTAGATACTTTATATTGATTGATGAATACTCAAAAACATCAATCGATCTTCAATTTTGTTTTGTTAACATTTTTGTGATCGCAGTGACTAAGATGGTACGTAGCCGATTTTTTAAAATTTTAATAATGACTATTTTCAAACACTGCTTGAATACAAAAAAGGGCCTCGAAAAAAGAAAAAAATGTTGAAACCGGCGGAATTTTGCAAAAAAAATCGAAATAAAACAACGACTACACATGACGATAGCTACATTTGCATAGATGTGGAACAAATTTTTACTTTTTATTTACAGATAACCTTTCGTAAAGATATCGATGGGACAATGGAGAACATTTTTTATTCGTCGTCAAATCAAGGCATATTTCTCGGTTAATTTGACAGATTTTTTTATAAAAAATGGTATACCAGGTGTGTAAGTATGAAACCGGAATTTTTGTACAGAAAAAACACGTTTATTGTGTATTACCGTAGGTACATCCGCCAGTTGTTGTTGTGTTTGAGCGTCGTCTTCGTCCAACAAGGCTTGCAGGTCAGCGTCTTCAAACTTTTTCGGTGGTCTTCCACGTTCTTCGTTCCTCACGTCAAAATCGCCACTTTTGAACCGTTTGAACCACTCGAAACACTGTGTTTTACCGAGAGCATGCTCACCAAACGCCTCCACAAGCATTCGATGCGATTCGGCTGTGGTTTTCTTCAGATGAAAACAGAAAAATAGTGCTGTCGGCAAATCGTAATTTGTTGGCACAAAACTCGACATGTTTATCTCTAATAAACTAATGCTACTGAATGAAACTCGTGTTATTGTGAGTTGGAAATCTTTGTCGGATATCAATACAATAACAAGACACCACTGACGTGATGTGTCGGTAACTGCATCGACATCTAGCGCCACCAATGGGCAAATTCCGGTTTCATACTTACACACCTGGTACTGATAGATGAATATATACTTAATAAAATGACTATAAACCCGATTCTTCCATAATTAGTTATGTCTATGAGAATAAATCGCCATTATTGACGACTAATTATCAGTTACGTTACGGAATAGAGGCGGGAGGTTCAGCCAGGCGTTATGGTCCCGGCACGTGGGGCGGGGGGGGGTAAATTGGGGAATTTGACGTTACGTAATTTGTGTATGTTCCCAAAGAGAATGAAAAATGTATACTCGCAGGTATCGAGGGACTGGAAATATCGATTGGCCTCGCATCAAGCACAACGGATGCAACTCATATTTAAGGCAGTAGTCTGGTCTAGAAATTTGACAAAATCGATTTTTTTTTTTTTTTTTTTTTCATTTTATTATTCCTCAGACCTTTCTTAATACGCACGTGAAAACCGTTTATTGATATTTCAAAATATAGCAGAGTAATAGAAATTATAAGCAAGCCGCGCGTAAACCTCATCTAACGGTATCAAAACTTTGAACGCGTTTATCTCAGAACTATGTTTTTGAAATGGCGCCCACGATATCTCAAAAACTAATTGACCGATCGAGCTTCAATTTTGCACATATCTTCGGTAGCCTCTTTCTGAGGACTGGTAGCAGAATTGAGTTGAACAATAATTTTGCCCACATTTTATAACTCGTCAAATACCAGAGAATGTATGAAATATCGTTAATTAAAGTCTCAAAGGCCGCCATTTTGTAACAAAAATTTTTTAAGTACTAATTCTGCTACCAGTGCTCAGAATACTCATACATATTGAGAATATATATATATTTTTTCAGATGCATACAACATCACCCAGAGTGGGCGCCGATTGAGGCGGTTTTCGGCGGACCATGTTGTAAAAAAATAAAAAAACTACATGAAATTATTTGGAAAGTTTTTTTTTAATGTAGATACATTCTCAAAGGAACAATAAATACATACGTAAAATTTCATCGAGACAACTTCAACGGTTTCAAAGTTATTCCAACCCAAAAATGACGTCAAAAATTTCACTCTGGACCAGACTACTACCTCAAGCATCACGAAGGCAAATCTATTTGTTTGCTCTATTGCAAACAACTTTTAGATATGGCAAGGCCACAAATATGTATTTATTTTGTAGCGAACATGCCTAATGAAAAATGCTTCAAGATTCCGGTATCGAAAGCCAAAAAATATGAATGTCTTTTGAATTAGATAAAGATTGATAAAACATATACATCTTTGACTACTACGAAGCCGAAATTCTTCCAAAGAGCGTCAATTAACATTTTACTCTAAATAGATCAGAAAGCCAAAATGTGGAATTCTCTGGCATCGAACACAGGCAAGGAAAAATGTAACTTTTATGTTTTGAGAAGTCGGAAATATCAAATTTTTATTATTTAAAAAAATGAAAATTTTATATCTACATGTATATTGAGGAGCAGGAAATACGAATTAGTCTGCTCAATCACAAACAATGAAAAATGCATGTCTTCAAGCATCGCTAACCCAAACATGGATTTTTTTGCTCGATTGCAGACGGCATGAAAAATTTATTCCTGTAGGTATAACGAGGCCAGAAATATGAATTTGTCTCGCAACGAAACATGGCTATAAAAAATTCTGAGGGCTTCAGCTATTGAGGGGCGAACAATGTGTATGTCTTGTGAGTTAACCAGATATAAAAGATACATCGTCCGTTATTGTAATTCATTTAAAAAGAATCCAATAATACTTAACTCTAAACAGAGCTGAAAGCCAAAAACATAGAATTCTCTTGCATTGAATACAGGTGTCCAAAAATGTTCATTTTTAGGTACTGAAAAGTCAGAAATATGATTTTTCATTGCTTGAAGACAACTCATTTTCATCTAGCAATATATATATATATATATATATATATATATATATATATATATATATATATATTTTAAATTGTATCTGCTACGGCGAACGCTGCGCCAATTTTAGCTTCCATGTACAGGGATTTTCCCCCTTTGTACATTTCCCACCATTTTCTCCAATCCACATCCCTAATCGATCCCCGCCTTGCGGCCGCAGCCGACTTCCCCCTCTGTATCGCATTCACCATGACGTTTTTTTTGTCATGGGTATAGGGAAACTGCGGAAAACCTATACCAATACAGCCGGTCACGAGTTCGCTTCCCAGCCTCGGAGCTAGTCGCGTTTCGTCGAGAAATAGCTCACAGGCTACAGCCACACACATCCGACACACACATGTACCGGTCCGTGTGCGCGGCATCTGTGTAGAACTGGAGCTACGTCACGCCTGTGTTTTTATTTCTCGCCGAAATAGTCCAAGAACCCCAACCAAAAAAGTAGGTTTGGCTAAAAACGTACGGGAACAGGTATTTTTTTTGGAATATGTTCAGGAGTGTCCCCTGAATGTAAATCCAAGTGGGCGTCATGGCTTAAGGTTCACTTCCGTCGCCATCTTGAAAAACACGTTTTATTAAATATCTCGCGAACCGCGCATCGTACGACAACAATTGTAGAGATTATTATTGTAGATAACAATATTTGCCATCTTTTTTATTTGAAACTTTTTTTTGTATAATGCATAGATTTTTAATTATAGCGCTCCAAACTTTTTTCAATATGGTTTTTGCTAAATATTTAGTTAATGGTCAATGATAAATTAAAAATGGTGGCAACTAATTTGTAGAGCATGAAATTTCCTATAAATTTCATTGGAAACTTTTCCCGTAGTATTTATAGTTTAGGAGCTATTACGCTGTAAATGAGATTATAACGAAATATAATGCTGTATATTCAATTATGCGCCTATGGGTGTAGTATATATTTCGGGTCGTTCGAAATTTCCCCCTCTTAACATTCGAACAGTATTCAGGTATAAATCCTAACGGTTTTTGTCCCCTCGTGACGCTAGGGTCGTTCCCTCGCCTGTTTGTGTATTGAAATTTTCGTAGACGCGTCAGTTCTGTACTACAGCTTGTAGAGAATACGTGTGCGCTGTGTCAAGATTTTAATTTTTGTAATGCTATTTTAACAAAAACCGTGGAAAATGAGTTCGTGTTTTATATGTGGGAACTCTTTGAGTGATGGGACTATAGTGACAGTGCAAGAAAAAGGTGTGCAGACTCTGCTAAAAGCGAGCATTCAAAGAGGAGAAAAAGAGCATGAGCTCCTGCCACGAAACTCGAAAACCATAAGGTAATAATATGCAAAAATATTAAAACTGTATTGTGCAAACACCCTTCACTGTGTAGTACTGATAGTTTAGGTAATAAAGTTTTTATTTATATAATATATCCGGATGTGCAAGTGCGTGCGTGCGTGCGTGCGTGTGTTTGCGTTTATTCATTTTCTTTTTTCCATTTCCTAGACCTGTGTATAATATACAGACTTGTACATATATTTGCACCCAACCACACACACACACATACACATTTTTTTACATTTTTTTACTTTCTTTTCCTCTCTCTCTCTCTGCCAGGGCCAGGGATGGACTGCAGAGAGAGAAATTTACATTTACATATATATTTACATATAATAAGAGATGCTGTTCGACTCGCTGTGTGTGTGTGTGTGTGTGTGTGTGTGTGTGTGTGTGTGTGTGTGTGTGTGTGTGTGTGTGTGTGTGTTTGGGAAATGTCGATCGGACGGTTCAGATTTCATTACATTGCTGATTTTGTAACGTTCAATTTTGACGAAATTGCTGGAGGAAAAATGTGAATTTTTTAAATTCCAAAATCACGACACTGGGGGGGGGGAAGGTTATTTCGCTCCGAATAAGAAGAATGTCTGAAAATATTTGCTGTTACTGGCTCATTTCTGCACAATTACTAATGAAAATTTTGCAGAATATTCTTCAAATGTCCTTTTAGTATATACTTCTTACATACATAAACATATATAAACTGTGTCGTTGAAAGCAAAATCGTAAACATTTTTCATTTTTGGTGCGAAATAACCTTACGCCCTCCTTTTTACAAAAAACTCGAGTGTACATTGAAACGAAAGCTAAATTACATAGAAATCTTACTCTACACGGTGCAGGGTGCATTTTTTTTTACTTGTGTTTAATACAATTATTTCATGTTTTCCATCAGTGTGCACAAGGCGTGTCAAAAGAATTATGCCGATGAGCGAAGAGCTGCAAGTGCCGCTCGTAGACGTCTGTCGCAGCCAACGTCGTCGCAATCAACGTCATCGCAATCAACGTCATCGCAATCGCCTACGCCATCGCAGCCACCTGATGTTGAAAAATTCGATTTTGCGAACAGATGTTTTATTTGTACGGAAACAATACCGAGCGATGTTGAGGCGTACAATAAGAAGAAGCATGTACATCGACGGATTCGTGTATCGTCCGTGCAGAGATTTTCTACAGTCAAGAGCACCATTCTCAAGTGGCTAGAAAATCGAGATGACGACAGTGCTCAGGAGATAGTGAAGCGCATTGAAGGCGTTTCCGACACTGATGGCGCTGGAGCTAAATATCACAGAGAGTGCTTCACCAAATTAAGCAAGCCACTGCCAACCGGACGGAAGAGATCGTTATCACGTATAGATGATGCGATGGAATTGGTCTACACTTATATCTCGGAGTCGGACGAGTGTCAGTTTAAACTTTCTGAGCTCGCCAATGTAATTGAGGAGGATCAGCGACCGGTTCTGAGTACCATAAAGACGCGTTTGAAACAAAAATACGGAGAAGACATTTGCATTTTTGTTTCTACAGGCCACAACACATTCGTCTGCTTGAAGAGTCGAGGATACAAAATTTTGTCTTCAGCTTGGTACGAAGCAAAAGAAAAGAATAAAGAAGAGGAAAGATTGCGGGTTATCAGAGAAGCTGCTGCTATTCTTTTGGAGGATATACGGTCCCAATGTTATGACACCGAAGCATATCCAGTTTCAGACGATTTCATGAAAGACGTCGATTCAGCAGTTCCGGAGTCACTTCGTCTTCTCTTAACGGAAATGATAACAAAATCGAAACGCAATTCGTCAGATAATTGGAAAAATAAATGTACCAGCATCGCACATACCATTATAGCTGCGGTAAGACCTCGCTCTTTCTTTTCATCCTTACAAGTGGGAGTTGGTGCATTTATTTACAAAAAATTTGGCTCGAGACATCTCATCGACGTTTTATCAGCCTTGGGATTTTGCGCTACGTACAAAGAAGTATTACTTTTCGAGTCGTCTTGCATCCAACGCCAGCGGCCCCAAGTTTTACCTCATGCATTTTCCCAATTCGTCTTCGACAACGCTGATTTCAACGTAAACACTCTGGATGGAAAAGGCACGTTTCACGCAATGGGGGGAATCCATTGTATCACTCCTTTCGATGCTATTCATCGAGATCAGCCTATACCTCGTCTGGCAAAGGAAAAAAAATCATGTGTGGGGTTGGGAAATTTTGGAACGGTTTCACTCGTCCCATATGAAAAACCCAATGCGAGCAGTACGCAGGCTCTCCTTGCTGCAGATATGGATTGTCGTCGGCCAATTAGTCACAACATTCTACCGACAATTGGTGATTTCATGTGGCTGTACGCTAAGTGGTCGTTTGCTCAAAATATTTCTGGATGGAACGGCTTCATGGAAGAAGCAACAACCGGTCAAAGTTTTGCAAAATCAAAAATACTTTACATGCCATTCATCGATGCACCGCCCTCCGATTACGACACTATCTACACAGCGCTACTTTTGGCTGTTGAACAGTGCAAAACTGTCAACCAGGAGGCTTGCATCGTGACTTTCGATCTGCCTCTATACATGAAAGCTCACGACATTATTCACGGTGCCGACCCAATTTCTCCAGTGAAAAATGTAATTGTTTGTCTTGGAGGTTTCCATCTACTGATGTCCGTCCTAGGGTCGATAGGGTACATCATGACAGGCAGTGGGCTCGCAGATCTCTTTCAGAGTATTTACGCTACCAACAGCGTTGACAAAATCATGACCGGTCATGCATACTCCACGGCTGTCAGAGCACACGTACTAACCCATCTCGCATTGGCCAAAAAAATTATGGATGGCCTCGACTTCACAGACGAGGAACGTGATGAAATGGACTTTGTAATCGCCAGTCCTGAAAGATCTTCCATTTTCACAGCAGCCGAAGACATCGAAATCGAAGCCGCTTGTACTAAATTTGACGAGGAATTGAAAAAAATTGAAAACAGAGGCCCCACTACGAAGATATGGCTCGAATATTTTCGCATGGTCACCTTAGTCAAGCGCTTCATTGAAGCTGAGCGGTCAGGAAACTGGAATATCCACCTCGACACCATTCAAAAAATGTTGCCGTACTTCCATGCGAGTGGTCACTTCAATTACGCGAAAGCCGCTCACATGTATCTTCAGGACATGGCTGATTTGGACAAATAAATGCCTGAAGACGAATTTCGAAGATTCACGACAAACGGCTACTTTACGATAAGGCGCACGAATAAATTTTGGTCGGGGATTATGTCGGATATGACAATTGAACAGACGTTGATGCGATCCATGAAAACGTCTGGTGGTCTCACTCAGGGACGTGGAATAACTCACAGTACCCTCAGTAGGTGGATGATGGGAATGGTTTTCATGCAGAATGTTTCGGAACAAGTCGAAAACTTTTGTGGCGTGTTTAGCGCTACAACAGAGCAGCACGTGGATTCTCGAAGCTCACGGATTACGCGCGACAACGCTGATGTCGAAAAATTGGACAATTGGCTCACAGAACATTATCCTTTCCTCGAAGGCACTGAGTTGCAGTCCATCAGCACAGGAGTCGTCGGGGATGCGAGCATTAACTGTTATCGCTGCCACGAAATTGGTGCTGAAATGGTTAACCGCATGGTGGGGAAAGATTTGAACTCTTACAAGTTCAAACGAAGCGACAAGGTGCTTCCTCTAGCAACTGTTAGCAGCAGCATCAAGATCAACCCGGTATCGGTCCCCATCGACCCGCTACTTCTGTTCCAGAGAATGTGTATTTCGAAAGAAACATCAGAAGATTTGAAGAAGCATTTAACGTACGAGCTTGCGCCGTATCCTTTATCGTTGTTTACGGAAGCAGGAATGCGCAACGGTACCAAATCTTCGCTCTACAAGTCTTTCACATCGCTTCCAGCCACTACAAATCTTGGGTAAAATAGGATGGTAGTCGTGGACGGCGGATTTCTTCTGCATCGAGTTGTGTGGGATCGCAACGTGTCGTTCCTGACCCTTTGTCGAAAATACGTACAGTACGTTCGAAACCATTTCGGTGCAAACACTGTAATAGTTTTCGATGGATATCCAGAAGACGTCGTCAATTTTGGTACGAAGTCCTCCGAACGCCTGCGTCGATCTAAAACACAGTCCTCTATAGATATTATAATCACCGAGACTATGATTGCGACAACTAACCAGGAGAAGTTTTTGGCGAACGAACAGAATAAGAATCGTTTCATAACAATGCTGAAGAAAGAATTTCAACAATCCGGGATTCTCGTCGAACAAGCCGGAGAAGATGCCGACACGCTGATCGTACAAACCGCCATACAAATGTCCTCGAGCTACGATTCTGTTACTATTGTGGGCGAGGACGTCAATCTTCTTGTATTGCTAACCGGATTGGCGAATGGACACGACAATATTTTCTTTCGCAAGCCTGGAAAAGGACGCACTCCAGAGACATTATACTGCCCCAATTGTCTCGATAGCCGTTACAGTAAGAGTGTTGGGGACAACATTTTATTTTTCCACGCTTTCAGTGGCTGCGACACGACAGCAGCTGCATATAAAGTAGGGAAATCCAAAGTTCTCACAACGTTACAAAAGAACGATTCTCTATTGAAAGCCGTGGAGTTGTTCACCGAAAATAACGTTGATCCGAACATAATTGCTCACGCCGGAGAACGTTTTTTTATTGCGCTGTACGGAGGTGACGAATCGGAAGTCTCTATTAACTCGCTTCGCTACAAATGCTTCGGGAAATTGGCGAGTAAGACGAGGTTGAATTTATCACTTCTACCTCCAACACGAGATACGGCACGCTACCATTTTTTCAGAGTGTACCACCAAGTTCAAACTTGGCTTGGATTTTATCACGACGCTGAAAAATGGGGTTGGAAGCGAATTGCACAAGGACTTGAACCAATTCGAACTGCTATGGCTCCCGCACCGTCGAGTTTGTTGCAAATAATATCGTGCAAATGCACCAAAAATTGCGGAGCTGCCTGCGGATGCCGAAAAGCTGGTCTGAAATGTTCAATTATTTGCTCCAATTGCAGTGGCCAAACATACGACAACGTGCCAGACATACTAGATGCCATCGAAAACGAAAACGAAGAAGACCCAACCTTCGATTCGTCTCCTTCGGATATGGCGGAGGCAGAAGAGACAGATTCACAAGGCGATGAGTGTCTTCCGTCAACATCGAAAAAAATAAGACTCGCCCCGTAAAATAATGCGCCACTTTTTATATAACAAATGTCTGAGTCCGTTTTTTTGAAGTAGCATTCGTAAAATTCTTTTTATTTCAGTGATTTCAACAACAATTTTCGAAAGAGAAAATAAAGTGCTGACGAATATACACAGTATTTTACAAAATTTGCAACGATTAAAACGGTTTAGCGATTTTCCGAAAAACTCAGAGTCACGTTGAATTAAAAAAAATAAAAAATTCAAATTGAATACCAACCTTCATATTCTTCTATTTAAAAAAAAATCATTATTAATATTACAACACATTACAATATACAATATAAAATAATACTGTACAATATAAAATAGCATTATACAAGCATAACGTTAATTAATAATAATAATATTAATAATAACAATAACAATTCTTACGACGTAGCGTTATGTACTATTGTTTTTTGCCACATGGACATTCTTGTATGATTATACCGTTTTAAGTAACAATAAAGATCGATAAATTATTAGTTGTTCTCCACACTATTTATAATTTTAATTCATTCGCTACACAGCTGCATTAACATTTTTTTGAACACTTTATGTCATTTTATGCGTTATGAATTTTTTTTCGTATACAACGAGCAATATTGCCACTGATAATGTACGAGGTGCAAGTTTTACCAAGCTGCAGCTCCTAAACTATAAATACTACGGGAAAAGTTTCAAATGAAATTTATAGTAAATTTCATGCTCTACAATTCAGTTACCACCATTTTTAATTTATCATTGACCATTAACTAAATATTTAGCAAAAACCATATTAAAAAAAGTTTGGAACGCTATAATTAAAAATCTATGCGTTATACAAAAAAAAGTTTCAAATAAAAAAGATGGCAAATATTATTATCTATAATAATGATCTCTACAATTTTTGTCGTACGATGCGCGGTTCGCGAGATATTTAATAAAACGTGTTTTTTAAGATGGCGGCTGAAGTGAACCTTAAGCCACGACGCCCACTTGGATTTACGTTCAGGGGACACCCCTGAACATATTCAAAAAAAAAAATACCTGTTCCCGAACGTTTTAAACCAAAAAGAACCCGGCGCTTGGCCTAGAAACTACGAGACGGTGATTCGAACCCGCGACCTCCCGATGTGTTGATTTCAGAGGCAGGTACGCTAACCACTAGACCAACACATCGGTGAATTGCTTGAAGACAACGAAAAGTGAATACCAGTGGGAAGCTGAAAATATGGATTTGTCTCGCATCAAGCGCAATCAACGAACAATATCTCTAGGCATCGTAAAGCTAAATCTATGGGTTCATTAATACATTCGCAAACGCCGTGAGACTACAAGTATAAGTTATTCTTCCATTGAACTTAGTCAAAAAAAAAAAAATTCTCAGAGCCTTAGGTATCGAAACGGAAAAATCTGAATTTCTCCCAAATCAATCAGGCGAATAATATACATTTTTGGGTCTTCGACCCCGAAATTGGTTCGAAGACAATGAAAAATTCCTACTTTCTTTATAAGTCTCAAGGGGGATCAAGAAAACGCACCGGCCATGTAAATCCAATGTATAAGTATCTAAGAAATATACACTTCACTGACCGGAGTTCATGGTTATAGAAATAATAAAAATTATATTACTTTTATAATTGTAAAACAATAAAAATAATTTTATTTTATAATTATAAGACAATCATTTTTTTAACGATGTATGATCCCATTATCAGACTCATGGTATGGATGCTATTCCCTAGGTTTCTACGAATTTAAATATCTTAATACACTTTTCCCTGCTAAACATAAATTTGAAACTATATACGTATCGTTTCTTTGAACATATTTGAAACTCATCACTCTTTGGATTGTAGCTAAACAATAAAAGAACACCTCCCTTTGAAAAAATACATCTTTAAAAGTTAAAAAATTACGCCACGTAATAAAAAAACTTCTCGAAAACATTATTGTTTTCCTTACTTTATAACAAGTTATGGTTTACGTTACAAATAATTATTTGTTCAAATTCAGACAGCGGTTTTATTGAGCTTTTTCCATTAATCAATTGGAAAAATAAATGAAACGACTTATGTAATAGCCGAGTACATATTATGCGGGTGTACAAGTAATATTGTACACAAAATTCTTACACCTCAGAAATAATCTTATTAAAAATGTTTCACTTTTATTGAAAAAATCGCATTATTATTTTTTTTAAATGATATTGCCATTATACAAAATACAACTTATGAATCACACAAGTACACTGGAAATGCAGTACAAGGTCGTAGCATGCATGGTTGAGAAAAAAATTGTCGACGAAGGATTTCGACTACCTTACTACTCAACTCTCAGAATTAAAATAATGATATCGCTAAGTCAGGCGGTAGCGTTTGGAGAAATAATGTTTAGGGTCATGGTAATATGCTCGTTCTGGAAAGTGAATTTTCCACGATTGTAGTTTAGAGAAGTAAAATTATTCTCCAACCTCTTGACATCAGCACATTAAACACTCTGTCACCCTCAATTGGTGATGTGGATATTAATTAGATGAATGATCCAGTGAAGTACAGATTATATCAGTGATGTGACTCAGTGGCGTAGTGACCCGCAGACGCGGGGGGCGGCGGCGAGCGGCGCTCGCGGTCGCCCGTTTACAGCATCAGGCCATAGACATGAGATCAGATTATTGTATTGTCACCGGGACTACATAGCTACTTATGCAAAACTTTTAAGGCAATTGAACAAGTAGAAGTTGTTCAAAATAGACTTGCAAGATTTTACCTAAACAAATATACGTTCTATATAGCATGTACAGTTAAATAATAGCTTGTATAATATTTAATTCAAAAGAAGAAAATAAATTTCAATAATTCTACTCGGTACGATAATGGATGTTTTATGCACACTTCACGTGCGTAAAACCGCCATTTTCACACCTCGTAAAATTAAATTTCGTACAATACTCGACGAAAAAACTTTTTCGTCCTTGTGTCACAATGTACTTTTTTCGAAAGTCGAAACGAACGCGACCGGCGGCGGTCAGCTGTTATCAGGCCGCGCGCCGCTTGCCACAGGCCGCGCGCACCGCGTTGTAACACTCGAGTGCAGTTTGCCGAAGAAAGGAATGTTGAGCCTAGTCCGCCCAAACGAAAAGAAAGCGAACTTCACTGATATTGCTTACGCACCAAGTGCAACTGTATCCATTGTTTTCATTTTTTGATATTTAACTTATTCAACTTTTTAGTTATTTAGAAGCACGGTGCAGTGCTGATTGCTGATTTTATATTTTGATCAAGTTTCTCGTGTAACTTTGTTTGATACTTACATTGTTTGATACTTATGAAGACATCGTCGATGATTCATCGAATATATAGGAGTGTTGAGGTAAATGTTTTTTCTATTTATTTTCAAACTCTTCAAAACACAATATTTTACTTATGGGTTTATAAGACGTAATCGTTTACCGTAACGTAAAACTATCCCGTGCGGTTGCATCAAGATTTTTTTAGATTTTCCGATATATTTACCTTGTCACTCTTGTGCTACTTCCGCGTAATGTAAAATTATAAGTCTGTAAAAAAAAACTTGGATTATTTTATGTATAGAAGTTTGGCTCAAAATCTAAATATTTTATTTCCCAAAAACAGGGTACTGTTGAAACGTCAGAATTTAGGTGCATGTTTTCAATTTGTCGCGCTGATAGTTTTAAAAATAGAATATCAAAGATCAGTGGCGTAGCTACACTTCCAGCGCCCCGGAGCAAAATTCTTCAAGCGCCCCCTCATTTGGGCGCTCAAAGAAACATACACAAACCTCCAGGTGGAATCCATCTGGAAGTTAGTGTCTGATTTTTTTCCCGTCATTATAATCACCTAATATGATTATAAATTATACTTAATGAAAAAAATCGTAAATAATTTGGTAACGATGACATCTACGCAGAATCCTAACCAGGTACACAATAAAAATAGACTTTCCGATAACTTTTTATTGCACGGTTTGTCAACCCAGGAGTATACAGTTGCTTTTTTTATTATATATTGGATCTTCTTGCTTTGATTTCCGCGAATTCATCGATCAGAGGATCCAAGTCAAGTTCTTTGACTCTTTGTCGTTCGATCGAGATAGTCGCCAGCGCATTCAAACGACTTTGTGACATAGAGGTTCTCAGGTATGTTTTAATAAGTTTAAGTTTCGAAAAACTTCTCTCTGCTGTGGCGACGCTTACCGGTAAAGTGAGAAATAGGAAGCAGGCTGTGATAACATCAGAGAAACTGCTCGACGCTTGACAATTAATAAGAAGGAATTGCGTGAGTTCTTGAATAGTTCTAATCTTTCCGAATTGGTTAGAAAAGCATGTCTTTAGGCGCACTAACTGTGCCCCGACGTTCAGAGAGATATCTTCTGGATACGCATCAATCAGTGCTTTCGCACTAGTGATTATGTCTTGATCCGATGTTTCGAGCAAATTTCGCGGTGATAGACAGCTGAACGTCTTCGAGATTTCCTTCAGTGCCTTAAAACGAATCCTTAATTGAGTGGTTACGATGTCAAGGTTACAGTTGAAGACTTCGGTTTCAAACCTTTTTTCTGCGTCTTGCAATCGTTCATCCGAATGGAGTTCACCAAACATTTTACGAGTATAGCGGATTCTCTTGTCCGAAAATTTTTGATCAATCTTCCACTCTTCACTCATCTTTTTCGCCTCGTTTTTCACAATGTGCCAGTTTCTTCGCATTTCGCTGAATTCTGCCACAAGCGAGGATAGCATTGCAGCTGCTTTTCCTATATCCTCTTGTTTCGCCTGGAGTGATTTTGATACGATATCGACGGCACCGAGAATTTTGCTTTGTAGCACGATCAACAGCACGGTCGAAAACTCCCCGAAATATTTCATTAACCCATTGGCTTGCGTCTTTTCGGCATTATTTTTCCCTTGCAGCGATAAATACGTCAAGATTTTCATGACGTCAAAATATCGGCAACGTAGCGAATCGATAGCTTGAATGCGCGAAGACCATCTCGTAGGGCAGACTTTTTTAAAGTTTGTTTCATCGGCCCTTCCATGAGCATCGACCACCTAGTAATGGCGCTGAAAAATGCGTATAGCGTCTCCAGATTATCAAAGAAATTGCGGACCGCCGGGATGTCTCGAAGAGTGTCGTTGATAACAAGATTTAAGTTGTGCGCACAACAGTGAATGTATCGAGCATACGGATTTTTTCGACTCAATCGTGCTTGGAGACCATTGTACAGACCACTCATGTTGGCAGCGCCGTCGTATCCCTGACCGCGTAGTTTTGTACAATCGGTAAAATTTTCGATGACTTTGAGTAATGTATCTTCTAGTGCAGCCGACGTCTGACTCTTAACTTCGGTGAACCCAACGAAAGACTCCTTTATGTCGATTCCAACGATATTGCCATTCTCATTTTTTTTGTATGACACATATCGAAACACGGTGCTAAGTTGATCTACCTTAGACAGATCTTGTGTCGAATCTGTTATAACCGATACGAATGCAGCATCTTCTATTTCTTGTTTGATCTGCGTGTTTATTTTCTTTGCGAGAATATCTAACACTTCGTTTTGAATTTGCGGGCTTAAGTAATTCACCGTTCCCTTTGGGCGCTTGAGTAGTTCTTCCAGGATCGGATCGTATCGGGACAATAGATTAATAAATTCCAGAAAATTACCTTTCGTAGTTGTCGAATTGTCTTCAGTTCTATGAGCTCGAAACGGAAGGTCGTTTGTGGCAAGCGTTAATATTACATCGAAAATTCGTCGCAAAACTAGACGCCAATAATTTGAAGCGTCTCGGGATTGGCCACGTTGCAGGCATTCAATGGTCTTCTCTGCTTTCCAGAGGTCGTATGTTCCACATGATATTGCGTGTTGTGTCGAATTTTCGTGTCTATCGATGTTGCGGCCTAAGTGGGCCCAATCAGCAGTACCGTTCACAAGGCATTGATGATCTTGCGCCTTGTCGAACAACCAGCATGGGAGACAATAAGCAACGTTGAGTTTCGGTGAATAACACAGCCAATGTCTCCTGAATGTCAAAGATGTTTTTTCGTTTTTCTTCACGTAGAACCGTTGATCGAAACTTCGATTGCGATTGCGACCTTCTTTTTCCACTGGAAATGGACCGTTAGGTTGACATGGGCCAATCTTGATTATTTCTCGCTTTTCATCGGCTGTTGGATTATCAGGCCAGTCGGATTTGTCAGAAGAGTGAATGATTCTTCGATGTTCCGCTACCGTGATCGAAGTATCGCCAGCATTATCTGCTTCTGACTGTTTCAAATCCGATCTTGCAGAACGTGGAGAAACACTATCACAGCTCGAACAGGGAAGAATGTCGGTGCTAATGTTGCTGATAGGAGTCGTGACGTTCCCAAAAAACGTAGATAGCTTTGGCACTTTCTTCAAAAGTTCGACTTCCGCCTCATGTTTTTCTGCTTTTCTTTTCCGATTTTCGGCACCACTGGCTTTTTTCTTGTTGAGAACTGTTTCTGACATTATAGTGGGACTTTGATGTTTTTTTAAAGTGATATCAACATCGGGGTATCTCCTATAAACCGTTAAAAATGTGCAACGTAAAAGCTATGTACCAAGACGGTGGAGTGAATACGGGTGGCTATGGGCGACTGGGTGGCGCGCTAGTCGGGTGGTGCTGACGTTCCTTCCGCTTGAGCGAGTTCGTGCAAGCATACACAGCCATCGAATGGATAGCGAAAGTCTTCCGATATAACAATGTAATACGTGTTTTTACTTTCATAAGTAGAAACGCGGATTACAATGTTTGATATTGTTTAATGCTGAAATGATCTGAAAAAGTGCATTATGAATATTCATAATTTGGTAGGGATCATTGATATGGTTTTGACACAAACTTAGATGAAAAAGATCATCGCGGGGGCGCCCCCTAGACCTCGGCGCCCTGGAGCGAATGCTCCCTCCGCTCCCCGACGCTACGCCCCTGTCAAAGATTTATGACTTTGTAATATGAAAAGTATGAGTATGCGTATAATGTAAATGTATATATAATTTGTTTTGAAGTTTAATGTAACCAGCTGTAATTTCATTTTATGTACTCGTGATTCATTGGCGATGTTATAATTTTTTTTACAACGTTTTTATTAACTCGCTTTCTTGTCTGTCTATTTGTACGGTACAAATTTTGCACCGATATGAGACTGATTTCCGGATGAGGTAGCGACTTGAAATTTTAGACTTAGCTCAGAAATAGATGACAATGCAATATTAACTCGCTTTCTTGTCTATCGGTTTGGTTTTTTGTCTGTTCGCTACAAGTTTTGCAATAGATTTTAAACATCGACAAATGACGAACATACCCTCCGCCTTGTTAGTGACGCACTTCGTCATGCTCAACCAAGAGAGATTGACACTACCGTTTGTTTGTCGTTCGGTAAAAATTTTGCAATCGATCTTAAAACTGACTTCAGTAAGAGCTAGTGACTTGAAACTTCAAACACAGCTCAGAACCGGATGATAAACAAACACACTGACAGACAAGATAAATATAAATATAAAAAGTGTAAGAGAAAGAGAAAGTGGACAAAATTGTGAAAAAATATAAATAAAGAGAAAAATATAGTTTTGTGAAAGAGGAAAATAAAAAATAAAATTATTTAAATACATTTTTTAAACCACGTTTTTCAAGACGGACTGAAAGGTATTACATAATTTCTCGTAGCCTCATACAGCTTTATAATCCAATGCATATTGTCCAGAAAATGTGGGATTCCGAATTTTTCATAGCTATGGAAATAATTGTAAGATTCAAAAAGAAAAACGTGAACCGCATGAAATAAATAGTTGATGCATGAATAGTTCAGCAAAGTCACTACTAATTTTATTTCCCTGCAAATTATATGAACTGGTGTGTGAGGTTTCTTAACGACAGCTAGTCCCTGCGCTCCTTACTATTATCTATTGCATGCGCCCTACGTTTTTCTTTTTCAAATCTTCCAATTATTTTTATAGCTATTAAAAATTCACAATCACACATTTTCAGGGCAACCTGTATTGGGTTATAAATCTGTATGGGGCTACGAGAAATTATTTTATACTTTTTAGTCCATTTTAAAAACGTGATTTTTCAAATAAATATTTTTTATTTAAATGATATATATTTCTATCGTCGTTCTGCTTTGTTATAGCATACCTAAACATGAAAAGGGTAAGAGAAAGCGGTGCATCGTATCGAAATAAGAAGAAAGCCAAGGAAGAAATTCTTAGAAAAAATGAAGAGGCTATACTAAAGTTTGTGAAAGTTTCTTCGGAGACGCCAGAATATTCGCTAGGGCCATCCGATGTGAGTTTTTCAGAGGCTAGTGCTGCCCAAAATCAAGAAGAAGCTGAAGTAGTTCAAGTATGACTTGCTAGCACTGATGACTTGCTAGGACCTGTGATTGATACTACGAATTTGTTCACTACGCGTGCTTCCGATGCGATTGCTGAAATTGCCACACCAGAACAAAATGTAACCACATCCACTGGGTCAGACTTTGTCGGAAATAATATTGGTAAATGGCCTGAAAATATAACTTCAAGCATGCGATTGCTATTAATACAGCGTGGTCCCGAAGTCGTTCAGCACATTAATACAGACTTCGCTGAAGAGTCAATAGTACCACGCACGGTTCAGTCGGAGTTAGGTAGGGACTCTGTCACACCGAAAGTATTGTCAAGGCGGTTAACGCGAGAATGGTTTTGGCGCACATTGGCAAATGGCGAAAAAGTTTTACGCACATGAATGGCTTATTCTCCTTCTAGAGCATCATTGTTTTGCTTCTGTTATCGTTTGGTTGAGAATGCAAACTCACCGAACGCATCGAAGTTTTACTCCTCCGACGGATTTAATACTTGGTGCAAACTGAATCCCAAAGTCACCAATCACCAATCAAGCGTTATACATAATCCATTTTTTTCCAAATGGAAGGAGCTAGAAACAAGGCTTTAAAAAGGACAGACTACTGATAAAAAAGAGCAAGAAGTCGTCGCAAAAAAACATTAAAAAATGGCATGAAATTCTAACCAGAATGTTTAATATAATAAGATTTCTGGCGAAACAAAATTTGGCGTTACGTGGCCACAGGGAAGATGATACCAGTGACAATAGAGGCAACGTTTTAGAACTGGTGTATTGACTGGCAAAGTACGACCCAGTTCTCCGAGAACATTTAGTGAGAATACAAATGGACCAAAAAATGTCTCTTATTTATATGTCACCAGAAACTCAAAACGAGTTAATTGAGATCTTAGGGAATAATGTCCGCCAAAAAAAGATCAAACGAGCACAAAGATCGCCAAAAAAAGATCAACGACCACAAAGATCAAACGAGCCAAGTATTACAATACGTGATGATTGCGAATGGGGAAGTACGAGTAGTGGAATCTTTTATAGAGTTCATTGAAACACGAAACAAAACGGCCCAAGGTATTAGTGAGATGATACCAAGTAAGCTCGCCGTTGATGGGCTTGACATTATGAATCTTTGAGGGCAAGCTTACGACAATGCTGCTACGATGGCCGGAAGACACACAGGTGTGCAGCAACGAATAAAAGAAATCAATCCTAATGCCGAATTTGTGCTCTGCTCAAACCACTCGCTAAACCTACTTTGCCTACATGCCGCTTCTGTGGATGTGAATTCAGTGACTTTCTTCGGCACATTGAAGCGATGCTATGGTTTCTTCTCTATGACCACCCACCAATGGGAGGTTTTGATTGCTGTTACAGGCAAGAGTTTAAAGAGGGTTCAGGACACACACCGGAGCGCAAGAGGCGATGCGGTAAAAATGACACGAAAGCACTACAAAGAAATTTCGACCACGCTAGAGATGTTAACAGAAGCAGACAAAAGCTTCAACACACGGACGGACGCAGGAACTTTGTATTTTCGTTTCTATGTTTCTTGGGCCTCTGGCAACCGGTGCTGCGTGAAGTGAATGATGTCCAAAAGTATTTGCAAACGGAGAGACTTAATATACACCAGTGTGCTCAGAAAATAAACGCCTTACAGACGGTATTGAAAGAGACACGAAATGAATCCGTAGACGAGGCTTTAAGTTACGCTAAAGGCTTGTGTGAGCAACTTGGCATTTCTATTGAATATCCAAGGCGAGTCAGGAGGAAGCCCATTTTTAGCGACGGAAGTAGAGATGCTACCTTATCGCACGAAGATGATTTAAGACGAAAAATGTTTTCCTCGTTAGATAGAGTAATTGCTGAAATTCGAGAAAGGTTCCAGCAGCTCTAGAATATTGCGGAAAAATATGCCTTCCTAAGGCCTGCAATAATATTGGGCGTCGATGACGACGAGTGCAACCTCGACCAAGCTCCTCAAGATATTGACAAAGAAGAGTTTAAACTTGAATGTGCGCGTCTACTAGCTTTCATAGCTACAACGGTCTGTAAAAAAGAACTTATGGATTCCGGACCACTGGGCTTATTGAAGTTTATTTTTGAGTCCAAACTTGAAGAAAGGTTACCCAACATTGTTGTAATGCTGCGAATATTTCTTACAGCTGCTATCACTAATGCTAGTTGTGAGAGAAGCTTCTCGAAATTCAAATTGATTAAAAATTATTGAAGATCTACAATGTCAACGTTGAGACTAACAAATCTAGGCATCTTGGCAATCGAACAAGAGGTACAAATTAAGATTTGACCATTGTATTGAGGAGTTCGCATTGCAAAAAACACGCAGAATGACATTTTAATTTAAGAAAGACGTTTTATTTTGAATCCTCTTGAAATGTTGACAGATTATCACAGCCCTGCTAAAAATGTCTGGTAGAAAACGAAAAAAAAAAATTATTTCGTTTTGGTTCGTGTTTCTGATTCCTGCTTTTCATAAACATCTGCAGACTATTATGATGGGAATCGTATCGGATGATGATGAGTTTATAATATCGAGCTCCAATCCGAATTAATAGCGAATGAATGATACCACCCCATTGCGTAGGATTGCGATATACGAGATATGTTGTTAAATGTGTGAATCTATTCGTATATGCTATGTATGATTGTACCATTCGCTTTCGTTGTTTGTTATAAATGTATATGCACGCATGTATTACGTCGTATAAAACAGCATGTATAGTTTCCTTTCATGTTTCTGATTCGTATATTGCGCAATCAAGATCTTATTTGTGTGAACCAAATTTGATCATGTTCTATATAAATACTGTATAAAGAATACTTTCATGCAGTTGAATTTGGCATTCTTCATAGGATTATTATAAAGTTGAATCATATATCTATGAATAGTATATATAGTATGAATATGCCAATGAAAATGAATCATTTTGAATGCGATACGTTTCATTGCCGTTGAGCCTGTATTATATTAATTATTCGTAGTATTTCATTGAAAATGTATGTACTACGTAATGAAGAATACAGTAACTGCCAACGAAAATGAATCATTCTGAATGCGATACGTCTCATTGAAGTTCAGGCTGTATTATTAATTACTAGTAGTATTTCATTTCGAATTTATGTACTACGTAATAAAGAATACAGTATAACATGTCAATGAAAATGAATCATTTTGAATGCGATACATCTCATTGCAGTTCAGGCTGAATTATTAATTACTAGTAGTATTTCATTGCGAATGTACGTACTATGTAATAAAGAATACAGTATGATATGTCAATGAAAATGAATCATTTTGAATGCGATACGTCTCATTGCAGTTCAGGCTGTATTATTAATGACTAGTAGTATTTCATTGCGAATTTATGTACTACGTAATAAACAATAAAGTATGATATTTCAATGGAAATGAATCATTTTGAATGCGATACGTTTCATTGCAGTTCAGCCTGTATGATTAATTACTAGTAGTATTCCATTGCGAATGTATGTACTACGTAATAAAGTATAAAGTATGATATTTCAATGAAAATGAATAATTTTGAATGCGATACGTTTCATTGCCGTTGAGCCTGTATTATATTCATTATTCGTAGTATTTCATTGAAAATGTATGTACTACGTAATGAAGAATACAGTAACTGCCAACGAAAATGAATCATTCTGAATGCGATACGTCTCATTGAAGTTCAGGCTGTATTATTAATTACTAGTAGTATTCCATTACGAATTTATGTACTACGTAATAAAGAATACAGTATGACATGTCAATGAAAATGAATCATTTTGAATGCGATACGTCTCATTGCAGTTCAGGCTGTATTATTAATTACTAGTAGTATTTCATTGCGAATGTACGTACTATGTAATAAAGAATACAGTATGATATGTCAATGAAAATGAATAATTTTGAATGCGATACGTCTCATTGCAGTTCAGGCTGTATTATTAATCACTAGTAGTATTTCATTGCGAATTTATGTACTACGTAATAAAGAATACAGTATGATATTTCAATGGAAATGAATCATTTTGAATGCGATACGTTTCATTGCAGTTCAGCCTGTATGATTAATTACTAGTAGTATTCCATTACGAATGTATGTACTACGTAATAAAGTATAAAGTATGATATTTCAATGAAAATGAATCATTTTGAATGCGATACGTTTCATTGCAATTCAGTCTGTATTATTAATTACTAGTAGTATTTCATTGCGAATTTATGTACTACGTAATAAATTATACAGTATGATATGTCAATAAAAATGAATCATTTTTAATGCGGAACGTTTCATTGCAGTTCAGCCTGTATTATTAAATACTTGTAGTATTTCATTGCGAAAGTATGTACCACGTACTAAAGTATACAGTATGATATTTCAATGAAAATGAATCATTTTGAATGCGATACGTTTCATTGCAATTCAGTCTGTATTATTAATTACTAGTAGTATTTCATTGCGAATTTATGTACTACGTAATAAATTATACAGTATGATATTTCAATGAAAATGAATCATTTTTAATGCAATACTTTTCATTGCGAATGTATGTACTACGTAATAAAGAATACAGTATGACCTTTCAATGAAAGTGAATTATTTTGAATGTCATGCGTCTCATTGCAGTCAAAGCATGCAAATTTTCATATTTAAAAACCACACGAATTAAGTATTTAATACATATTACTCGGTAAACCGATGTGTTGGTCTAGTGGTTAACGTACCTGCCTCTGAAATCAACACATCGGGAGGTCGCGGGTTCTAATCACCGTCTCGTAGTTTCGTCGAGAAATAAAACACAGGCGTGACGTAGCTCCAGTTGTACACAGATGTCGCGCACACGGACCGGTACGTGTGTGTGTCGGATGGGTATGGCTGTAGCCTGTGAGCTATTTTCTCGACGAAACGCGACTAGCTCCGAGGCTGGGAAGCGAACTCGTGACCGGCTGTATTGGTATAGGTTTTCCGCAGTTACAGAGGGCAATACAGAGGGGGAAGTCGGCTGCGGCCGCAATGGGGAGGGGGGATGATGGAGAGAAAGAACAAGTGTAGAGCGGTGGACATATAAGTGGAGCCTTGTAAAAAGCCGAAAAGGCTGTGCAAGTAAAACTTGAAATAAAAAAAATAAAAAAATACATATTGCTCGGCCCTGTAAAATGAAAGGTACACAGAGAAGGGTCAAGCACAGTTGTATACACTGCTTTTGGGTCGGTGAATTATTTCTGTAACGCAAATAGATAAAAGGATCCAACCTACGGTAAAAACCAATAGGTTTTTACATTGCTGTTGTGTATATATATATATATATATATACAGAACAACACTCGCGAGAGCGCAGGGCACCTCGTATGTGCGTGCGGAATAGTGGGGTGCGTGAAACAGTACTCGTCGGCGCGGGTCACTTTGGATGTGCGTGGTGAATGGTGGGGTGCGTAGAATGCTAGTGTGGGCACGAGGCACCCAAGATGTGCGTGCGTATTGAATCGTAGACACAGAGCATCGTCGATTAATTCTTTTATTTTTCCACAGTTCATTTCTTTGGAAGTGTGATAAATTTATATGATTCATTTATGAGTTTCAATTTTTTTGGGATTTTTAATATGTTTTGTTTATTATAGTTTTTGTTTTTTATTTTTTTTTTCGTATAGTTTTCGTAGAGCCCGTCAGCATTAACTATAGTAGGAGAGCGATAAAAAATAACTTTCCAAAATTGAGATCTCTAAAACTATAGCGCATTGCCAAAAATGCTTTCAGTAGATTTCTTTAAATATTAAAACGAAGGTCTGTGCAAAATTTCAGCCCGGTGGACCTTTTCGGAACTTCACCCCGACAATGTTTTCGAGAGGATTTTTTTATTAATGGCGTAATTTTTAAACTTTTTGAAAGTTTTTGGATACCAGCATTTTATTCTACCCCAAAAAACAAGTAACTTTTGTCCGACACCTTGATTTATTTGGCCATTATTTTTTTGTACAAATGACAAATCAATCAAATTCAATGTGTTGAAGATGATGGCCTTTCACTTGCCAACATGAATTAATACGGTCAATTGATAATTGCTAAACTGAAACGAGAATCTCTCTATGGATACTGAGAGAAGCATACAAAATAACAGTGCCTATCATATGCCTTATCAAATCGTCACAAAAATGGCCAACATCATTCGGTACGAACTGCTTTATGTTTGTTAAGATTTTTTTTGAATGTCCGAAAGTATTGGCCAAATAAAAAAATGTTTCGGATAAAAGTAACCCGATTTTTTCTCGTAGAATATGCTGCTATAAAAAATATAGGTTTCTGTTTTAAAAAAGAGGTGACTTTATAACCTCGAAAACGTGTATTAAATAAAAAAGTGGTCTAGCCATTTTACTCCTAGTTTTAATGTGGTTGACACGTTCCTCAGAAATATTCTATTTACTTTGCTGTTCTCGAGTTATTTCGATGTCTCAAGATAAATGGGACACCTTGTACACATCGATGTAATGTAAAAAAATTGCAAAGTCTTAATTTGCACAAACCTCTTTCGCTAGTTAGAGGCTAGAGCATCGTACGATAATAACACTAAAAAAACAAATAGTGACAACGTGTGTCCGCATCGCGAGGTCCCCGCCGAGAATGAGGAAAGAAAACAATGGGAATGATTTTCGGAAAAACGCCTCCGCGCACTAGGGTAAACCAACCAGTAAATGGACGAAAGCTGATTTATGTTTAAAAAGAACCAAAGAATATGAATCGTCGGTAAAAACTTAAATCACTACAATTTAGCAAGAATTTCACAGATGTCGTTAAACTAAATTTCTCAGTTTAATATGGAATTTTGACGCCACACGGAATTTTTCTAGTTTGCGGCACTTGCACACCGCGCAACTTAGCTACGATACGGCTGTGCACGTTAAGTATTCTAATGGCGCAAATAGGGTTTTTAATAAATGAGTTTTGCAGGTATTACTTTCATTACTTAGGATAGAGTTAACCTTGGATTCTTTGCAAAAATGTTGTATAAATTCCTAATAACAGTCCTGAATCAGGCATTGTTATTCACTGGGACTGTATTCTAACCTCTGTCCAGTGAATAGACATATGGGGTCTGTGCTCATAATTCTCAAAGCAGGGTCAACATTGTAGCTCATCTTCTGAAATTTGTCAAATTAACTACTGTTACGGATTGACAATGTACATCTCATTAAATGTCACAAAGTCATTTCGTTGGTTTTTTTTTGTTCGAATAATATTTGATATCTGATACTTTTTTGACACTGTCACGTTAAGGTGGAAAAAAACTTTCTGTATTTTCTATGAAATAGTAATAACAAATATAATACTTATATGTATAATAAACCGATGTGCTCGTCTAGTGGTTAGCGTGCTTGCCTCTGAAATCAGCATATCGGGAAGTCGTGGGTTCGAAACGCCGTCTCGTAGTTTCGGAGAAAAATAAAAACACAGTCCTGATGTAGCTCCAGTTCTACACGGATGTCGCACACAGAGACCGGTACGTGGCTGTGTCGTGTGTATGGCTGTAGCCTGTGAGCTATTTCTCGACGAAACGCGACTAACTCCGAGGCTGGGAAGCGAACTCGTGACCGGCTGTATTGGTATAGGTTTTCTACAGTTTCCCTATACCCATGGCAGAAAATGTCATGGTGAATACGATACAGAGACGGACGTCCGCTGCGGCCGCAAGGTGGGGATCGATTAGGGATGTGGAGTGGAGAAAATGGTGGGAAATGTAATCAGGGGAAAGCCCCCCCCCCCCCCCGTACATAAAAGCTACAATAAGGGAAGCGTTCGCCGTAGCAGAGACTATAAAAAAAAAAAATTCTTGTATGTATAAAAATATAATAATTTACTGTGCAACACAGTGATCTCCAAATCTAGAATATAATAAGAATAAATCGTTATGCTTTACAGGGTTCATCTACACTACACGTCCATTTATTAGTAATTTCGTTCATTCGCTGTCGTTTTAGTCATTTCGCTACTCTTTTATCAACTTCTTCAATATTATTTGTTGTAATTACTGGGAACTTTTTTATACTATCACAATATCTTTTGTTAGCTGTAGTGACTGAAAAACTTGATTTCATGATATTTTCATTTTACAGTCCATCTGAACCCAGCAGTGTCGTTGTTCGTCCATGCACTGATCATGCGACCCTAACTCTATGCGACTATAATCGCAAGTGTATTTATTATGAATAGATTGCGGTGGGATGCAAGTCGCGTGGCATGGCGATGCGCTTCAATGGAGTATCAAACTTTTAATGGGTCTCACTGACCAAAGAGAGGTCGACCGCAGTGTACGCGAATCCGACGCTACTGGCGACTAGTTTCTTTCGAAATAAAAAAAGCACGCTAGAGCCTTCGCTTGTAGCACATCTTCTTTCCAGTTCTCGAAAGCGCGAGCGGGTCACGTATTACGTTGTATTCACAATTTTTCTGCTTTGTGTTATGTGTGTTTTCCAGTCCTGCTTTCGTTCTTTGTGCGAACGATACGAGTTATGTAGCACAACTGCGGCGCGGTTATCGCGGCGCACGTCTGTGCGGCCACTGCTGACCGTATGCTTCAACGCCTCCGTGCGGCGCGTGCGCACCGCCCGCGCGCTTCGTCTCTCTCACAGGCACTGATATACAGGGTGTATCTCAACTACTAGTTTTCCGTTGGTGAGCATAAAGGGTGTCTCCGAGCGAAACGCTGCTTTAAAAAATGTGCAAGAAACATTTGCCGGGATTCATGAGAATAATCCGACGCTGAGAAAACGATACCACAGTAGTTTCCGCGTTGAAGAGAAAGCAAGTGCGGTTTCAAATTTTGATTTTCAAGCAAGCGAATTTGATTTTCACATTTTTTTTCTTTTCCGCATGACAAAAAACACAAATAACTGATTTTTAAACGTATCATGTTGTTCAATAATTTTCATTAATTAATTTAAATGATCGTTTCAAGTCGGCCCGGCGCTACGAAAAGATAGAGGTCGATTTGGCATATAAGTAGCAACTGTCAACGCTGGTCGAATGGGTAGATTGCCCGCTTCTGAACGAGAAGGATCGAATTCGAGGCACCGCGCCGCTTATTTTTTCCGCCTGCTTTTTCCCGCTAATCAAAATCTAGTGAGTACAAAACGCCAAATAAAAATATCAACCTTAGGAATGAATGTTTTAAACACAACCGACACTTAATGAATCGATTTGGAGCTAAAGTGATAATTTTGATTGATGTGAACGCAACGAAAGGAAAATCACCGACATTTGAGGTTTTTTAGGCTTATTACGGGCATTATCACACCGGCGTTTTGCGGGCGTGTTTCTGCCGCGACGATCGATCAACGCGCTCATCGCATGTGCACAGCGAGCTCGTAACGTGTAACAACCGTAACTAACGTGTTGACCAATCGCCTCGCTAGAAACACGCTCGCAAAACGCCAGTGTGATAATGCCCTTAATAAGCCTACAAAACCTCAAATGTTTGTGATTTTGCTTTCGTTATGTTCACATCGATCAAAATTATCACTCGAGCTCCAAATGGATTAATTCACTGTCGGTTGTATTTTTCAAAATTTATTCTTGAGGTTGATTTTTTTTCTTATTTGGCATTTCTGTACTCACTAGATGTTGATTAGTAGGAACAAACAATCGAAAAAAATGAGCGTAAAGTTGCCTCGAACTCGATCCTTCTGCCTAAACTTCTGCCGAACTATATAAATGCCAAATGGGCTACTATCGTTTCGTCGCACCAGGTCGACTTAAAACAATCATTTTAATTGATTAACGAAATTTTTTGAACAGCATGACACGTTTGCAAATCAGTTATTTGTGTTCTTTGTTATCCGGAAAAGAAAAAATGTGAAAAAATGCGCTTGCGCGACCGTGGATTCAATCGCGCTCGCGCTCCGGCTTCGATGCTGAAACTACTGTGCCATTGTTTACTCAGCGTCGGACTTTACCCGTAAATATCTCGGCCAATTTTTGTCGCATGACATTTTTAAAGAAAGCGTTTAGCTCGAAAAGAGACACCCTATATGATCACCAACGGAAAACTAGTAGTTGAGATACACCCTACTAACTGGATACGACTTTGCCTATGGAGCCGTGGGTCAGCGGCTGTACCTAATAGAAGCTGAAATTCGGCCATTGCGACGCACAGTGGGGTCATATCCCAAAAAGCTGACCAAAACTCGAAAACGTTATAAATTTTGCTAAAAGTCAGTACTAGGGGGTTTTTCAGGATAGCTGATTCTGAATGCGAAGTCAAAATTTGAAATAAAAACAAAATGGCGGATTTGACATGAACCACTTGTATAGAGGAAGTACAAAATAGATACATATGTTGTATAATACGATAAAACATGCAATCGGTCGATTGACAGTTCACGCATCGTCATCCAAAGAATAATTTTATTCACAATCAGTTGGTCCAATTTTTAAATCGCTGGAGCTTCCTGTACTTGCTGGTATACGTGGCGCAACTAACAATAGAACTGCGTCTGGGAGCAACGAATTTAAGTTTTTCCGAGGCAATTCACGCAAACTTGAAATAAATGGATCGGATATTAATAATAAGCGTGAAATAATGTCTTCCATTGTTTTGGCCTGGGAACACTTTCTTGCCAAATCTTCAGAAAACTGTTTAATGTATTTATTCCTAGATTCTTGATAGAATTCTTGATAGAAGAATTGCCGATAGACAATTGATATTGTCCTATCGGCAATGCCAATGAGTTTATCACTTCTGCGCCATGAATCAATACCTTATGTACCGAAGTTGGCATATATAACCACGGATGTAATTGCACAAAATAGCGAGCTGTCTGTAAGGAATAATCTTGAAATTTTATGAAATCGATTTCATGGCCACTCGAAATTGTCTGCAATATGACATGAAAACACTTAATCAAGTCCTCATCAACCCCTGTAATAGCAGCAGAAATGCTTGAGTATTTGAAAAATCGTCGAGCGGTATTCCCATCATTCGAGCTACCAAAACCAAGCTTTGGTTGATCGACTATTAGACCCAATTCGATAAGGAAACCCTTCTGTATATCTGTTTTTTTAAATTTTTATTTGTTCCTACCGTTTATCACAACGCGCTTGCCACTTTTTAATTGCAAGCTTACATGTACATGCAAACACCATTCGAAAAACCGTATTCATGCATGCAAAGTTGATAATCCAAACTGTAAATAATCTTCAGATACTTCCTTTTCTAGAATTTCGTCGATATTGTTAGTCTTTTGAAGTTGCTTTACATAAATAGCATCGTTGAATAGACGTATTATGTGTGATAGCATTACAAACTTTACCGTCTACCATGGTGAAAGCAAGCCAGAAAGCAACTATTATGTCTTTTCCATCTATGATCTTTTCGAAAGGGACAATATTGTTTTCTTGCTGTTTAATATAATCCACTTCCTTAGGAGTGGCTTCAGGACTCACGTGAAAAAATTGGATCCTAATTCGTTTACAAAAGCGAGGAGATGACGGCCTCGAATTTTTCCATATAACAAGCCTAGCGTTTGTTTCTTGTTCGCCTAATACAAGTTGCAGTGGACCGATTGAGGTAGAAAAAATATTAGCATCGGACTTGCTTTCATCATCATTGGTAAACTTTTGTTTGTACGTACTTTGGCCAGAAGAGCCGTCGCAGCCCCACTTACAAATTAAATTCAAGTTGCTAACATTTTCAGGAGACAAACTTTTGACAACATCCATTTGTGTTAAGAATATTCTATCAGCTGTGTGAGTCAGCAAAGCTTGCAATTTTACCTCAGCACTACATTCATTGACAGAAATATCTGACTTAGGCGGATAATATTTGAGCTTGGCTTGATATGGCAATTTATACGGTGGAAATAAATTACAGCTGTTCTCTTTGCTTCTATTACGAAGCCCCTGATATTGTGATTTCGATCATTTCAGTTCCACTATGAGCGAAAGAGCAGCATCGGCAGATAAAGTCGTTTCTTGAATCGCATCTATGGATTCCTTGTACGTCTTAGCTTTAGATGGGCCAATCTCACATCACGGACAATTTTCGCAGCATCTGATTTCCCAGATGGACGAAGGCTCATTTGTAATGATCGTAATTCTTCAGTCCTCCTTCGTTTTCTCCGGTCACTAGACGTTGCAAATTCTGAAGAAAGCCGACCCAAATTATGGGATTTTTCTGAAGATTGTTTAGTTTCTTTAAAAGAAACAAACACGCTCAACCATTCAGAATATTTATGCAGAAATTTGCCTTCAGTTCTTGATGCTTGCTGCCACTTTTTATGCAAGTCATGCAACAACTTGCGGAGGACAGGTTTTACATTATCTGATAGAGCAAAGGGGCGTTGCAATTTAGCAGATGTGACATTTTCGATCACTTCATATGTTCCAGTCGCTTTGTCATTCAAATGACCTTTCAATATCGAAAAAATTCCTCTCTCGTTAGGCCACATGCTTCACGTTCATCAGCGACCGATTCTAAAATTGGAAACTATAATATCTACACTAAGCGCACAAATTACAGGATCACTTTTTTCTACGAAAAATAGCCCTTTTTCAAACGGCTGTAACTCAGTGTAAAATTATCGGAAGATAAAAAATTTAAAAAAACCATTTTGTAGCGTCAACCTTTAGCTTTAATAATCTGATTATAAACAAAATTTATCGGCTTTTTTGAATAAAGATATTTGTTGCTAAACAAAACATAAAATCAAACAACTTGCTCAAGTTTGACAAGGTGCACGGGAAACGGATTTTGTTTTTCTTTCAAAAATCTGTTTCGTCCGTTCAAAAGCTTGTACCTTCCCCTACAATTTTTTTTTTACAAACCTCTGCGCGATTTTTTTAGCCAAGTTATCGCAGTTTAATGAAAAAATGCATTTTGACACTTTAACCTGTCATAACTCTGGTCCAAATCATGGCACAGCATCCAGACAGAGATCGTTGGAAGGCTTGGATTCCCCCCACAAAACTGTTTACTTTGGATATTTAATTTTTTTTACATCATAAAACTTATTGTTTAAATGTGTGTAAAATGCCCATTTTTACACTTTTCTGCTTATCATGTAATAACATTATAACAAATGCAGGAGCACCAAAGGTTTTTGCTTTTTTGAGTTAAGGGCATGTAGAAATACTCCACCAAATGTCAGATCGCTGCCTTGGCTCTTTATTTGGGTTGCAACCCCAAGAGATTTCTCAAGTACCAGCGCAGAGTGAAATTTCTCGATTTTCAAACAGAAGATTAGAAAATCACGAAATTTTGTGTTCAAGAGTTTTCGAGGTCGCTCATTACGAATCTGAGGTTGAAATTGAAAAATAAAAAATGGCCAATCCTATATGGCGGATCGAAATGCAAAAATTACTCGAAATCGGATGAAACGCTGTGTTCGGGGTTTTCGAGGTCGCTCATTGCCAATCTCAGGTTAAAATTGAAAACTAAAAAATGGCGGATCGAAATGAAAAATTTGATTCAATTCGAAATTGCGATCCTTAATTCAACCTCAGCGCTTTATTTTTCAATTTTAAGCTGAGATTCGCAATGAGCGACCTCGAAAACCCCGAACACAGCGTTTTATCCGATTTCGAGTAATTTTTGCATTTCGATCCGCCATACTGGATCCGCCATTTTTTATTTTTCAATTTCAACCTCAGATCCGTAATGAGCGACCTCGAAAACCCTTGAACACAAAATTGCGTGGTTTTCTAATTTTCTGATTGAAAATTGAGAAATTTCACTCTGCGCTGGTACTTGAGAAATCTCGATTATCGTAAAAGTTGATGGATCTTCTATTTTCTCGAAATAAACGGGGTTACAACGCAAATAAAGAATAAAGGCAACGATCTGAAATTTGGTGGAGTATTTCTACATACCCTTAACTAAAAAAAGCAAAAACCTTTGGTACCCCTGCATTTGTTATAATGTTATTACATGATAAACAAAAAAGTGTAAAAACGGGCATTTTACACACATTTAAACAATAAGTTTTATGATGTAAAAAAAATTAAATATCCAAAGTAAACAGTTTTGTAGGGAGGAATCCAAGGTTTCCAACGATCTCAGTCTGGATGCTGTGCGATGATTTGGACCATAGTTATGACAGGTTAAAGTAGAAAAAGGCATTTTTTTTACCAAGCTGCGATAACTTGGCTAAAAAAATCGCACAGAGGTTTGTAAAAAAGAAAATTGTAGGGGAAGGTACAAACTTTTGAATGGTCGGAACAGATTTAAAAAAAAATTCAGTTCCCCGTGCACCTTGTCAAACTTGAGCAAATTTTTTGATTTTATGTTTTGTTTTGTTTAGCAACAAATATCTTTATTTAAAAAATACGATAAATTTTGTTTATGATCAGATTATTAAAGTTGAAAGTTAACACTACGAAATTCTATTTTTGTTTTCATCTTCTGGTCATTTTTCACTGAGTTACAGCCGTTTGAAAAAGGGCTATTTTTCGTAGAAAAAAGTGATCCTGTAATTTGTGCGCTTAGTGTAGATATTATAGTTTCCATTTTTAGAATCTATCGCTGATGAACGTAAAGCATGTGGCCTGACGAGAGAGAAATTTGTTCGATATTGAAAGGTCATTTGAATAACAAAGCGACTGTAACATATGCAGTGATCGAAAATGTCATGTCTGCTAAATTGCAAGGCCCCGTTGCTCTATCAGATAATGTAAAACCTGTCCTCCGCAAGTTGTTGCATGACTTGCATAAAAAGTGGCAACAATCATCAAGAACTGAAGGCAAATTTCTGCAAAAATATTCTGAATGGTTGAGCGTGTTTGTTTCTTTTGAAGAAACTAAACAATCTTCTGAAAAATCCCATAATTTGGGTCGGCTTTCTTCAGAATTTGCAACGTCTAGTGACCGGACAAAATGAAGGAGGACTGAAGAATTACGCGCAAGACATAGTATGGAAGAAATGACGTATGCGACTCAAATGAGTCTTCGTTCATGTGGGAAATCAGATGCTGCGAAAATTGTCCGTGATGTGGGATTGGCCCTTCTAAAGCTAAGAAGTATAAGGGGTCCATAGATGCGATTCAAGAAACGACTTATCTGCCGATGCTGCTCCGTCGCTTATAGTGGAACTAAAATGATCGAAATCACATTATCAGGAGCTTCGCAATAGAAGCGAAGAGAACAGCTGTAATTTATTTTCACCGTATAAATTGCCATATCAAGCCAAGCTCAAATGTTATCCGCCCAAGTCAGATATTTCTTTCAATGAATGTAGTGCTGGGGTAAAATTGCAGGCTTTGCTAAATCACACAGCTGATAGAATATTATTAAAACAAATGGCTTTGTCAAAAGTTTGTCTCATGAAAATGTTATCAGCTTGAATTTAATTTGTAAGTGGGGCTGTGATGGCACTTCTGGCCAAAGTACGTACAAGCAAAAGTTCACCAATGATGATGAAAGCAAGTCCGATGCTAATATAGTATTTTTTTACCTCAATCGTTCCACTGCAGCTTGTATCAGACGGCCAAGAAACAAACGCTAGACTTGTTGTATAGAAAAATCCGAGGCCGTCATCTGCTTGCTTTTGTAGACGAATTAGGATCCAACTTTTTCACGAGAGTCCTGAAGATACTCGTGAGGAAATGGATTATATTAAACAGCAAGAGAACAATCTTGTCCCTTTCGAAAAGATCATAGATGGAAAAGAAATGAGAGTTTCCTTCCGACTTGCTTTCACCACGGTAGACGGTATAGTTTGTATTGCTATCACGCATAATACGTATACTCAACGATGCTATTTATGCCAATCAACTTCAAAAGACTTTAACAATATCGATGCAATTCTAGAAAAGGAAATACCTGAAGATCATTGACAGTTTGGACTATCAACTTTGCATGCATGAATACGGTTTTTCGAATGTTGTTTGCAGGTAGCATATAAGCTTGAAACTAAAAAAGTGGCAAGCGCGTAGTGATAAAGAAAAGTAAGAAATAAGAATCCGAAAAAAATATACAGAAGGGTTTCCGTATCGAATTGGGTCTAATAGTCGATCAACCAAAGCCTGGTTTTGGTAGCTCGAATGATGGGAATATCGCTCGACGATTTTTCGAAAACTCGAACATTTCTGCTGCTATTACAGGGGTTAATGAGGACTTGATTAAGCGTTTCCATGTCATATTGCAGACAATTTCGAGTGGCCATGAAATCGATTTCATAAAATTTCACGATTGTGCCTTACAGACAGCTCGCTATTTTGTGCAGTTACACCCGTGGTTCTACATGCCAACTTCGGTACATAAGGTACTGATTCATGGCGCAGAAGTGATAAACTCATCGGTATTGCCGATAGAAGAAATGTCTAGAGACGCTCAAGGGTCTAGGAATAAATACATTAAAAAGTTTCGTGAAGATTTTGCAAGAAAGTGTTCCGAAGCCAAAACAATGGAAGATATTATTTCACGCTTATTATTAATATCCGATCCATTTATTTCAAGTTTGCGCGAATTGGCTCGAAAAAACTTAAATTCGTTGCTCCCAGAAGCAGTTCTATTGTTAGTTGCGCCACGTATACCAGCAAGTACAAGAAGCTCCAGCGATTTGAAAATTGAACCAACTGATTGTGAATTAAAATATTCTTCGGATGACGATGCGTGAACTTTCAATGGACCGATTGTATGTTTTATCGTATTATACAACATATGTATCTATTTTGTGTTTTCTCTATTTAAGTGGTTCGTGTCAAATTCACCATTTTGTTTTTATTTCAAATTTTGACTTCGGATTCATAATCAGTGACTCCGAAAACCCCCGAGTACTGACTTGCAGCCAAATTTATATCGTTTTCGAGTTTTGGCCAGCTTTGAGGGATTGGGCCCCACGGTGCGTCGTCTTCGACGAGGCACACATGGCCGTACATCTACTATTATACCCGCCTCTTTGTGTTTTATATATACAGGGTGTTTGGTACATGGACCGACACAATTTTTTGGGGGTTTGGGTGGTCATTTGCTACTTGTTTCACCCATAGACCCTATGTCCTAAGTGTCATGGTAATTAAGATATGATTTTTTTCGTTTTTTCATCGCCCGTAATATCGCCTTAAAATCGGCATAACTTTTTTATTTGTGGTTGTAATTGCACTAAATAACTTTTGTCGCATTCTGCTATATATGTTTATTATAAATAACTCATTATTTTACACAATGGGTTTCAAGAAAATTACTCACGAGCTTCCAGTCTCAATAATGCGTAAATGTATGAAATATTTCAGCTTCTAAATTCATTATAAAAAAACTGAAAGATATTTTGAAATTAGGTGTGTTTACAAAAGTTCTCTAGTTTGCACCCTTTCCAACGGTATGCTGCATGTCATCAGAAATAATTCATAATGTGGTCAAAATAAAGAGAATAAGTTTTATTTAGAATGAAGATGGGAGTAAACATTTTTCATACATTTACACCTTTTTAAGGCTGAAAGCTCAAGAGTCACTTTCTTGAAACCAATTATAATGATTTACTTATAATAAACATACATTGCAGAATGCAACAAAAGTTATTTCGTGCTGTTACAACCACAAATAAAAAAGTTATGACGATCTTAACGCAAAATTTCGGGTATTAAAAAAAAAACAAAAAAATTTCTCCATCACCGTGACACTTAGAACATAGGGTCAACGGGTGATCAGGATTTTTATTTAAGAAATTTAAGGTTGTTCTACACATACAGTTGATATGTTAACGGATTCGTGTCAATTAAAGATTATGTATCGAACTTTTGAGAGCTCCAATCTTTTATTTGTAGTCACATCTGAATTGGTAAAAAAAAATATATATTCTACTTTTTAGTACATTTTAATGTACTAGAAAGTAGAAAATAACAAGCTTTCATTTATGAAAGCTTGTTTTTTAACATTTTTTACATATAAATTATTTTCTACATTTTAGTATTTAATCGATTTTACTAGTTAGTTGTTACTAGTAGTTTACTTAGTGTCCAAGTTTGTATGTTAGGAACATGGAATGCTTGTAAAAAATAAAATCGACTGTAATTGGGATTTAACAAACATAGTCGACTACGAATTTGATTGTATGTGCTAGTAAAATTTTATATGGATGATTAGATATCGCTAATTTAGATTTTACATGAAAAGTCGAAAATTTTTTGGTTTTTTTAAGTACATTTTTACGTCTTAGATGCGTGGGTGTAAAATTTCAGAGCTCTAAGTAGTCGTGAAGTGGGTGAAATATCGATTTTGCATCTCACAGAAAGTCAAGTAAAACAAAAGCTTGCAACATCTGATTCTATCCCAGTCCCCTTTGGCAGCCCCCGATCTATCTTGTTTACGAGAAAATAGTGAAAACTGTTCGAACGTTTTGCAACAAATTCGACAAACGAGTTCGCACGCTGGTCTCCAGGACTGAACCCCGTGCAGTATTACGCTTCGCAGGACGAGCGTAAGGACATGAGGATGGGCTGGCGAGCCGGTGACCTCGACGGCGTCAACGTCATACTCACGGCGCACAATTTCGTACGAGGACGAGGCGCACATGTATAGATCTACCCACCTAACCAAGCATACTATTGGTACGGCGTACCCGTACGGTACCAGCACTATACTGATACGCAGTCCAATTGTATGCGTTACTAGTACGGTACTGGTACGCCGTACGATAGTAACTCGTATCAGTACTGAATCGGTACCGTGCCTTCACCGTAGTAGCACGGTTGCGGTACGGCGTACCCAGTACAGCGTACTGGTACTATACCGGAACCGTACGCACGTACCTGGCTGGTACCGTTCTGGCACGGAGTACTTCACCAGAGCAGTACGTGGTTATCTGGGTACTAATATTCTCGCCCCTTCGTGAATGATATATATACACATAGAATGGGAGTGATTCTCCCCTTCAGTATTTGCAGTAATGTGAAAGACAATAAAAAACCTCATGTTTTTTCATTGACCCTAAGTAGCGTCGGTGAAATTCAGCACCCTAATATCCAGATAACCAAACGTACCGTTGGTACAGCGTACCTCGAATGTAGAGTACGCCGTACCTGTACAGTGCCGGTAATGTACGGATACGGCGGGGTGGGGGGAAAAATGTCGAATGATCGATATGCAGATGGACCAAAATTTCGAATTCGAAAATTACGAATGTTCGAATATAGATAGATCAATCTTACTAGAGGCTGTGAAGTCAAAAATAACAATATCGAATATGAAGATCTCGGAAGTTGATATGTAGCGAAAAACAAAAATCAGTTTTAATAAAATATCGAAAAATATAATATCGATGGGCCTGTATGCATAACACCAAATAATTCCTGAAGACAATTCTCCGAATTAAAAAAATGGTGATGGTTCACAATGCAGAAAATCATTCAAGCGAACGGCTACAAAGTCGAGTGGTTGAAATCGCCTAGGGTCAAAATGTAGAATGGCCCGGATGGCTAATCGCAGTACGGTGTACCTCCAAAGTGGCGGTGCCGTCGAGCTACGGCGTACGCTGGTACCCCGTATCGGGTGGAGGCAAAAATGTCGAATGACCAAATATAGAACGACAAAGATTTCAAAACGACAGAATTATGAACTCTCAAAATAACGAAGGTTAAATTATTCGAAATTTTATCTTTCGACTGATAAAAAAATCGAATGACTATAAATCGAACCATTATTTATTGGAAAGGTAATTTATTCGAAAACGAATATTCAGGTTGTCTGCAATTCGCAACATAAAACTACAGAATCGAAAAATGTTGACCACCCATATCTTCGAATCAGAAAATAGCGAGTGCCTAATATGCGTAATACCGTCTATCGTGAAAAGCAATATATCGAAATGCAAAATGTCGATAGCCCGAAATGTCGAACGCCGAAAGGTCGCCAGCCAACATGGCGAACGTGGTGGGGCCCGTCACGTGGGATGGCTGCCTTACGATATTTTAGCCCACTGACCGGCAGCACCATTTCTAAGCTTCATTCTGAAGCGCAAGGAACGTAATGCTCGATTATAAGTTCTCGCTATCTGGGCCGTTCGCCATTTTTGCCCTTCGCTATTTTAACTAGTCGAATCGAATTGTTTAACTATTTTTAACGAACACGAAACTTTTACCGAACAAAAAATTTATGTGCACAGAAATCTTGTGTGTTGTGCCAATTTTCTTGTCCAGCCTAATTTTCTCTCCGGTGCAAATCTTTTCGGTACACATTTTTTCCAAGGCACAAATTTTCTCTCCAGTACAAATTTTATGTTCAGTACAAATTTGCTCTTCGGTACAAATTTGCTTTTTGGACCAATTTTATGTCCGGAACAAAATTTGTACAAAAAACGAAAGTTGTATCGAAGAGAAACTTTGTTGCAAAAAAAATCCCACCGAAGAGCAAATTTGATTAGACGAACATTTGCACTGAAAAGAAAATTGCTCCAAACAGTCACAGAACACGGAATTGTACCGAAAAAAAATGGTGTATTCATAGAACCGTGTGGTACCAGTTTTCTCGTTTAGCTAAATTTTCTCTTTGGTACAAATTGGCTTTCTGGACCAACTTTCTGTTCGGAATAAAATTTGTACCACAGAGGACCGTTGTATCGAAGAAAAAAATTGTGCGAAAGGAAAAATTCGTACTGAAGAGCAAAGTTGCTTGGACGAATAAATTCATACTGAAGAAAAAAATGTATGGAGAATTATTTTGACTGTAGGAATAAATTAGCTAAAAATAAATAGTTGCATCATACACCAAATTTGCACCAGAAATAAAATTTCTGTGCATAGTAATTTTTTTCGGTGCAAATTCCTCAGTCCGTCCAGCTTTTGCCTTCGATCCAAATTTTTCTTTCATACGAACTGTCTCATCGATACAAATTTTTCTTTGATACAAATTTTGTCTTTGGTACGAATTTCCGGTTCAGTACGATTTTTGTACTGGATAGGGAATTGATCCGAATAGAACATTTGTATCAAAAAAAGATTTGTATCAAAAGGAACATTTCTATCTAAGAGAATATTTGTATCAAAAGAAACATTTCTACCCAAGGGAATATTTGTGTAAGATACAAAATTTGTACCAAAGAAAAATATTGCAAGTAGAGGAGCTATGCCGATTCTGCTTCACTTTTGGGGGGAGGGTCAAGTGGGGGAGGGTCAAGTGGGGGAGGGTCAAGTGGGGGAGGGTCAAGGGGGGGGGGGTCAAGGGGGAGGGTCAGGGGGGCAAGTGGGGGAGGGTCAAGGGGGGAGGGCCAAGTGGGGGAGGGTCAAGTGTGGGAGGGTCAAGTGGGGGAGGGCCAAGTGGGGGAGGGTCAAGTGGGGGAGGGTCAAGGGGGGAAGGTTCAGGTGGCGGTGTCCAGGTGGCGGTGTCCAGGGGGGGGGTCAAGGGCCGGTGTCCAAGAGGGGGGGGGTGTCCAGGGGGGTCGCTGAAGGCGGTGTCGGGGGGGGGGGGTGTCGCTGGACGCGAGTGACGTCACAGAGTGGCCTCTGTGGAGGGGGGGCCATGTGTTCCGTGGAGCGTCTGGCAGGGAAGCCGCCGTCGATAAGTGTTGCGTATGTGAAGGGCGGCGCCTTTCAAAGTCCAATATTTATGACCTGCAGCTGGTTCCAGCCGACAGACAGGTCCTGACAGGTTTTTCGGGGAAAAATCTTTAGGGATCAAAGGGACCGCGGATGGACCACTTGAGCGCAGCTCTTGCCGAGGCCTCTATTCCGAAATATAACGTCAAGATGTTCGCATGTGCGCGTGTGTACGCAGTGCATCCGGCCAAGCACCCCCTGGACTTGACCAAAAACGAGCTCGAACAGGTTCCAAAGGTCTTGCTCCTAAAATATTGGGGTAAATATATTGGCTTATTGTGGGATCGTTTGCCAGAACATCATCGGAATGACAGTGAAGTGATATCATATCTTCCATGCTTGGAGCACTATAATACACCACAGATGAAAGATCACATCGATGGCCCCCCACCTCAACGTCGGGAGTGTAAAAAATGCTGTGAAAATTCTCCACGTATTGGGTTCTTCGAACGTGTTTGAACCTGTTTTTCGGGAGCGTGAAAAATGTCTGGGGCAAATTCTCCACGGTTCTTCGAACGTGTTCGAACCTGTTTTTCACGATTGGAAAAGAGGAGAGAGGCTTGACAATTTGAGTGGGAGGCTTACGAGGCGGATTATATTTCTGTGGACCAAGCTTCGACTGCACTATTCCACTGCACCATCAACATCTAAAAGAACTTTGAAAGTGCGTGGAAAATGGATCTCTCGAGTATCAACAAAGTCGGCCGGATGGCGGAATTCCTCCCAACGAAGAAGCTGTCAGAACTCCCCGTTAAGTCGGAACGACTAATCTCCGACATAAGGGCAGTACAAACCAAATTTGGGAAACGCTACATCGTGGACATCGCGGATGAGTTCTCCGTCTTCTTAGCGGCGCGACTTGTGAAGGCCTTCGACCAAGATCCGACAATGTTCGAGAGTATGCTGCTAGTGGCACGCGATGGTCAGCTCTGCATGCAGTATATTGGTGGAAAATATAACATTGTCGAGTTCCGTCGTCTCTGAACATGGTGGATGGGAAAAAATTCATTGGAACACCATCGCCAAACAGCTGTCCGCATCATCGAGAGTATGCTGCAACTGGTCAACTCAGTGGTTGGGAACTACAACAGCGTTCCATCGTCTCCAAGCGTGGAGAAAAAATTGGGCACGGCCGTTCGCATGGTTTTTTCTTTCAAAGTGCTGACTATGTAAAAATGTATATGTTTGGTCGAATTGTAAATGATGGGTATTTTCGTCGTAGAATAAAGAATACAAATGACATTTTCATCTAGATGTGTTCTATTGATTAAAAAAAATCCCTCTCTCGTGCTTCGTATACGCTCAACCAGCTTTTCACCGATTTTACATTCTCATGGGCGCAGTTTGTGTTGAAGGGATGATGGGGGGCATTTGGAGTTAGTGATTTTGGGCAGCGATGGACAGTCCAGAGTCTCCAAGTCGATGACGTTTGTCGCGGGATCCGTGAATCTTGATAGCCATGCGCATTTTTCGAATCCCTTCGCATAGATGTTGGGGGCTCCTTGCAAGATTTCTCGAATTGTCTTTCTAGCTGCCTCGTATGGTATGCCATTATGATCCCATCGAATTCCATGGAAATTGCGTTCCAGCCACTTGTTTGTCATTTTGTACTTGGCCGGTAAAGAGTTCCCATGCAAATGGTGCGTCGAAGGCGAGCGTCAGTGGTTCAGCATTCTTCTCGCGGAGTTTGACGATGGACATCTCCTTCAGGACCAATTCGTTGACGGGTCTCTTAAAGCCCTGCATGTCGACGATAAGCTCCATGTTGACTGAAGTGGATGTCCATTGGCATGATTTTATACAATTTTTTTAACTCCGCCACTGATTGGATTATACTCTTCGTGAGACGGTGCAGAGACTTCCGAAGACATTCATAAGACGTTCAAAGACATTCAAGAGACGTTAGAAAACATTCATAAGGCGTTTGAAGACATGCGTGAGTGGTTCAAAGAGTTTCAAAAGACTTTCTACGACGTCATGAGACGTTTGAAGGTGTTCGTGAGGCCTTCAAGAGACACTTTCGAAAGCTTTTAAAGACGTTCATGAGAGGGTCGAAGACATTCAAGAGATCTTTGACAATATTCACAATACCTTTGAAGACATCGATGAGCAGTTCGACGACGTTTTAGAGACTTTCAAAGACATTCACGAGGGGTTCGAAGACGTTCAAGAGAATTGCGACGACATTCATCATACGTTTGAAGACATTCATGAGGGGTTCGGAGACGCTTAAGAGAGACTTTCAAAGATATTCACGAGGGGTTTGAAGACGTTTGAAAGACTTTCGACGACACTCATAATACGTTTGAAGATGTTCAAGAGACTTTCAAAGACATTCGCGAGAGGTGCGAAGACGTTCAGAGATTTTCAAAGGCATTCACGAGGGTTTCGAAGACGTTCAAGAGACTTTCAGAGACATTTGCGAGAGGTGCGAAGACGTTCAGAGACTTTCGAAGACATGTAAGAGATCTTTGACAATATTCATAATACGTTTGAAGACATCGATGAGAGGTTCGACGACGTTTTAGAGACGTTCAACGACATTCGTGATACGTTTGAAGACATTCATGAGAGGTTGCAAGACGCTTGAGAGACTTTCAAAGACATTCACGAGGCGTTCGAAGACGTTAAAGAGAATTTCAACGACATTCATAATACGTTTGAAGACATTCATGAGGGGTTCGAAGACGCTTAAGAGAGACTGTCAAAGACATTCACGAGAGGTTCGGAGACGCTTGAGAGACTTTCGAAGACATTCACGAGGCGTTCGAAGGCGCTTAAGAGAGACTTTCAAAGACATTCACGAGAGGTTCGGAGACGTTTAAAAGACTTTCGACGACACTCATAATACGTTTGAAGACGTTCAAGAGACTTTCGAATACGTTCAAGAGACTTTCAGAGACATTCGTGAGAGGTGCGGAGACGTTCAGAGGCTTTCGAAGACATTCAAGAGATCTTTGACATTATCCATAATACGTTTGAAGACATCGATGAGAGGTTCGACGACGAATTAGAGACTCAAAGACATTCACGAGGCGTTCGAAGACGTTCAAGAGAATTTCAACGACATTTATAATACGTTTGAAGACATTCATGAGGGGGTCGAAGACGCTTAAGAGAGACTGTTAAAGACATTCACGAGAGGTTCGGAGACGCTTGAGAGACTTTCGAAGACATTCACGAGGCGTTCGAAGACGTTAAAGAGAATTTCAGCGACATTCATAATACGTTTGGAGACATTCATGAGGGGTTCGAAGACGCTTAAGAGAGACTTTCAAAGACATTCACGAGAGGTTCGGAGACGCTTGAGAGACTTTCGAAGACATTCACGAGGCGTTCGAAGACGTTAAAGAGAATTTCAGCGACATTCATAATTCGTTTGAAGACAGTCATGAGGGGTTCGAAGACGCTTAAGAGAGACTTTCAAAGACATTCACGAGAGGTTCGGAGACGCTTGAGAGACTTTCGAAGACATTCACGAAGGCTTTGAAGACATTCAAGAGACTTCCAATGACATTCGTGATACGTTTGAAGACATCGATGAGGGGTTCGACGACGTTTTAGAGACTCAAAGATATTCACGAAGGCTTTAAAGACATTCAAGAGACTTCCAACGACATTCGTGATACGTTTGAAGACATTCATGAGGGGTTCGAAGACCCTTAAGAGAGACTTTCAAAGACATTCACGAGGCGTTCGAAGACGTTCAAGAGACTTTCAGAGACATTCGTGAGAGGTGCGGAGACGTTCAGAGGCTTTCGAAGACATTCAAGAGATCTTTGACAATATTCATAATACGTTTGAAGACATCGATGAGGGGTTCGACGACGTTTTAGAGACAAAGACATTCACCAAGGGTTTGAAGACGTTCAAGAGACTTTCAACGACATTCATAATACGTTTGAAGACATTCATGAGGGGTTCGAAGACGCTTAAGAGAGACTTTCAAAGACATTCACGAGAGATTCGGAGACGTTTAAAAGACTTTCGACGACACTCATAATACGTTTGAAGACGTTCAAGAGACTTTCGAATACGTTCAAGAGACTTTCAGAGACATTCGTGAGAGATGCGGAGACGTTCAGAGACTTTCGAAGACATTCAAGAGATCTTTGACAATATTCATAATACGTTTGAAGACATCGATGAGCAGTTCGACGACGTTTTAGAGACTCAAAGATATTCACAAAGGGTTTGAAGACGTTCAAGAGACTTTCAACGACATTCGTGATACGTTTGAAGACATTCATGAGGGGTTCGAAGACCCTTAAGAGAGACTTTCAAAGACATTCACGAGGGGTTCGGAGACGTTTAAAAGACATTCAACGACACTCATGATACGTTTGAAGACGTTCAAGTGAATTTCAACGACATTTATAATATGTTTCAAGACATTCATGAGGGGTTCGAAGACGCTTGAGAGACTGTCAAAGACATTCACGATGCGTTCGAAGACGTTCAAGAAATTTTCAACAACATTCATAATACGTTTGAAGACATTCATGAGGGGTTCGAAGGCGCTTAAGAGAGACTTTCAAAGAAATTCACGAAGGGTTCGGAGACGTTTAAAAGACGTTCGACGACACTCATAATACGTTTGAAGACGTTCAAGAGACGTTCGAATACGTTCAAGAGACTTTCAGAGACATTCGTGAGAGGTGTGGAGACGTTCAGAGACTTTCGAAGACATTCAAGAGATCTTTGACAATTTTCATAATATATTTGAAGACATCGATGAGGGGTTCGAAGACGCTTGAGAGACTTTCAAAGACATTCACGATGCATTCGAAGACGTTCAAGAGACTTTCGACGACATTCGTGATACGTTGAAGACATTCATGAGGAGTTCGAAGAGGCTTAAGCGAGACTTTAAAAAATATTCACGAGGGGTTCGAAGACGTTCAAAAGACTTTCGACGACACTCATAATACGTTTGAAGACATTCATGAGGGGTTCGAGACGCTTGAGAGATTTTCAAAGACATTCACGAGAGGTGCGAAGACGTTCAGAGACCTTCGAAGACATTTAAGAGATCTTTGACAATATTCATACTACGTTTGAAGACATCGATGAGCAGTTCGACGCCGTTTTAGAGAATTTCAGAGACATTCACGACGGTTTTTCTAGACGCTCAGAGACTTTCGAAGACATTCAAGAGATCTTTGACAATATTCATAATACGTTTGAAGACATCGATGAGGGGTTCGAGGACGCTTGAGAGACTTTCAAAGGCATTCACGAGAGTTTCGAAGACGTTCAAGAGACTTTCGACGACATTCATGATACGTTTGAAGACATTCATGAGGGGATTCGAAAACGCTTAACAGAGACTTCCAAAGACATTCACGAGGGGTTCGAAGACGTTCAAGATCCTTTAGCCAACATTTATAATACAATTGGAGACATTCATGAGGAGTTCGAAGACGCTTAAGAGAGACTTTCAAAGACATTGACGAGGGGTTCGAAGACGTGAGGTGCGAAGCGAGACTTTCACAGACATTCACGAGGGGTTTGAAGACGTTCAAAATACTTTCGAATATGTTCTAAAGACGTTCCACGACATTCATAATACGTTTGAACACATTCATGAGGGGTTCGGAGACGCTTAAGAGGCTTTCAAAGACATTCACGAGGCGTTTGAAGACGTTCAAGAAACGTTCGAATACATTCAAGAGACTTTTGACGACATTCATAATACGTTTGAAGACGCTTAAGAGACTTTCAAAGACATTCACGAGAGGTGCGAAGACATTCAGAGAGACTTTCGAAGACATTCAAGAGATCTTTGACCATATTCATAATACGTTTGAACACATCGATGAGGGGTTCAACGGCGTTTCAGAGACTTTCAAAGACATTCACGAGAGGCTCCAAAACTCTCTCGAATTCTCTCCAGCGTCTGCGAACCCCTCATGAATGTCTGAAAAAACGATTATGAATGTCGTCGAATGTCTGTTGCACGTTTTGGAGCCTCTCGTGAATGTCTTTGAAAGTCTCTGAAACGCCGTTGAACCCCTCATCGATGTGTTCAAACGTATTATGAATATGGTCAAAGATCTCTTGAATGTCTTCGAAAGTCTCTCTGAATGTCTTCGCACCTCTCGTGAATGTCTTTGAAAGTCTCTTAAGCGTCTTCAAACGTATTATGAATGTCGTCAAAAGTCTCTTGAATGTATTCGAACGTTTCTTGAACGTCTTCAAACGCCTCGTGAATGTCTTTGAAAGCCTCTTAAGCGTCTCCGAACCCCTCATGAATGTGTTCAAACGTATTATGAATGTCGTGGAACGTCTTTAGAACATATTCGAAAGTATTTTGAACGTCTTCAAACCCCTCGTGAATGTCTGTGAAAGTCTCGCTTCGCACCTCACGTCTTCGAACCCCTCGTCAATGTCTTTGAAAGTCTCTCTTAAGCGTCTTCGAACTCCTCATGAATGTCTCCAATTGTATTATAAATGTTGGCTAAAGGATCTTGAACGTCTTCGAACCCCTCGTGAATGTCTTTGGAAGTCTCTGTTAAGCGTTTTCGAATCCCCTCATGAATGTCTTCAAACGTATCATGAATGTCGTCGAAAGTCTCTTGAACGTCTTCGAAACTCTCGTGAATGCCTTTGAAAGTCTCTCAAGCGTCCTCGAACCCCTCATCGATGTCTTCAAACGTATTATGAATATTGTCAAAGATCTCTTGAATGTCTTCGAAAGTCTCTGAGCGTCTAGAAAAACCGTCGTGAATGTCTCTGAAATTCTCTAAAACGGCGTCGAACTGCTCATCGATGTCTTCAAACGTAGTATGAATATTGTCAAAGATCTCTTAAATGTCTTCGAAGGTCTCTGAACGTCTTCGCACCTCTCGTGAATGTCTTTGAAAATCTCTCAAGCGTCTCGAACCCCTCATGAATGTCTTCAAACGTATTATGAGTGTCGTCGAAAGTCTTTTGAACGTCTTCGAACCCCTCGTGAATATTTTTTAAAGTCTCGCTTAAGCCTCTTCGAACTCCTCATGAATGTCTTCAACGTATCACGAATGTCGTCGAAAGTCTCTTGAACGTCTTCGAATGCATCGTGAATGTCTTTGAAAGTCTCTCAAGCGTCTTCGAACCCCTCATCGATGTCTTCAAATATATTATGAAAATTGTCAAAGATCTCTTGAATGTCTTCGAAAGTCTCTGAACGTCTCCACACCTCTCACGAATGTCTCTGAAAGTCTCTTGAACGTATTCGAACGTCTCTTGAACGTCTTCAAACGTATTATGAGTGTCGTCGAACGTCTTTTAAACGTCTCCGAACCCTTCGTGAATTTCTTTGAAAGTCTCTCTTAAGCGCCTTCGAACCCCTCATGAATGTCTTCAAACGTATTATGAATGTTGTTGAAAATTTCTTGAACGTCTTCGAACGCATCGTGAATGTCTTTGACAGTCTCTCAAGCGTCTTCGAACCCCTCATGAATGTCTTGAAACATATTATAAATGTCGTTGAAATTCACTTGAACGTCTTCAAACGTATCATGAGTGTCGTTGAATGTCTTTTAAACGTCTCCGAACCCCTCGTGAATGTCTTTGAAAGTCTCTCTTAAGGGTCTTCGAACCCCTCATGAATGTCTTCAAACGTATCACGAATGTCGTTGAAAGTCTCTTGAACGTCTTCAAACCCTTTGTGAATATCTTTGAGTCTCTAAAACGTCGTCGAACTCCTCATCGATGTCTTCAAACGTATTATGAATATTGTCAAAGATCTCTTGAATGTCTTCGAAAGTCTCTGAACGTCTCCGCATCTCTCACGAATGTCTCTGAAAGTCTCTTGAACGTATTCGAAAGTCTCTTGAACGTCTTCAAACGTATTATGAGTGTCGTCGAAAGTCTTTTAAACGTCTCCGAATCTCTCGTGAATGTCTTTGAAAGTCTCTCTTAAGCGTCTTCGAACCCCTCATGAATGTCTTCAAACGTATTATGAATGTCGTTGAAAGTCTCTTGAACGTCTTCAAACCCTTGGTGAATGTCTTTGTCTCTAAAACGTCGTCGAACCCCTCATCGATGTCTTCAAACGTATTATGAATATTGTCAAAGATCTCTTGAATGTCTTCGAAAGCCTCTGAACGTCTCCGCACCTCTCACGAATGTCTCTGAAAGTCTCTTGAACGTCTTCGAACGCCTCGTGAATGTCTTTGAAAGTCTCTCTTAAGGGTCTTCGAACCCCTCATGAATGTCTTCAAACGTATCACGAATGTCGTTGGAAGTCTCTTGAATGTCTTTAAAGCCTTCGTGAATATCTTTGAGTCTCTAAAACGTCGTCGAACCCCTCATCGATGTCTTCAAACGTATCACGAATGTCATTGGAAGTCTCTTGAATGTCTTCAAAGCCTTCGTGAATGTCTTCGAAAGTCTCTCAAGCGTCTCCGAACCTCTCGTGAATGTCTTTGAAAGTCTCTCTTAAGCGTCTTCGAACCCCTCATGACTGTCTTCAAACGAATTATGAATGTCGCTGAAATTCTCTTTAACGTCTTCGAACGCCTCGTGAATGTCTTCGAAAGTCTCTCAAGCGTCTCCGAACCTCTCGTGAATGTCTTTGAAAGTCTCTCTTAAGCGTCTTCGAACCCCTCATGAATGTCTCCAAACGTATTATGAATGTCGCTGAAATTCTCTTTAACGTCTTCGAACGCCTCGTGAATGTCTTCGAAAGTCTCTCAAGCGTCTCCGAACCTCTCGTGAATGTCTTTAACAGTCTCTCTTAAGCGTCTTCGACCCCCTCATGAATGTCTTCAAACGTATTATAAATGTCGTTGAAATTCTCTTGAACGTCTTCGAACGCCTCGTGAATGTCTTTGAGTCTCTAATTCGTCGTCGAACCTCTCATCGATGTCTTCAAACGTATTATGGATAATGTCAAAGATCTCTTGAATGTCTTCGAAAGCCTCTGAACGTCTCCGCACCTCTCACGAATGTCTCTGAAAGTCTCTTGAACGTATTCGAAAGTCTCTTGAACGTCTTCAAACGTATTATGAGTGTCGTCGAAAGTCTTTTAAACGTCTCCGAACCTCTCGTGAATGTCTTTGAAAGTCTCTCTTAAGCGCCTTCGAACGCCTCGTGAATGTCTTCGAAAGTCTCTCAAGCGTCTCCGAACCTCTCGTGAATGTCTTTGACAGTCTCTCTTAAGCGTCTTCGAACCCCTCATGAATGTCTTCAAACGTATTATGAATGTCGTTGAAATTCTCTTTAACGTCTTCGAACGCCTCGTGAATGTCTTTGAAAGTCTCTCAAGCGTCTTGCAACCTCTCATGAATGTCTTCAAACGTATCACGAATGTCGTTGAACGTCTCTAAAACGTCGTCGAACCTCTCATCGATGTCTTCAAACGTATTATGAATATTGTCAAAGATCTCTTACATGTCTTCGAAAGTCTCTGAACGTCTTCGCACCTCTCGCAAATGTCTCTGAAAGTCTCTTGAACGTCTTCGAAACCCTCGTGAATGCCTTTGAAAATCTCTGAACGTCTTCGCACCTCTCGCGAATGTCTTTGAAAGTCTCTTGAACATCTTCAAACGTATTATGAGTGTCGTCGAAAGTCTTTCAAACGTCTTCAAACCCCTCGTGAATATCTTTGAAAGTCTCTCTTAAGCGTCTCCGAACCCCTCATGAATGTCTTCAAACGTATGATGAATGTCGTCGCAATTCTCTTGAACGTCTTCGAACCCCTCGTGAATGTCTTTGAAAGTCTCTAAAACGTCGTCGAACTGCTCATCGATGTCTTCAAAGGTATTGTGAATATTGTCAAAGATCTCTTGAATGTCTTCGACCCTCTCATGAATGTCTTTAAAAGCTTTCGAAAGTGTCTCTTGAAGGCCTCACGAACACCTTCAAACGTCTCATGACGTCGTAGAAAGTCTTTTGAAACTCTTTGAACCACTCACGCATGTCTTCAAACGCCTTATGAATGTTTTCTAACGTCTCTTGAATGTCTTCGAACGTCTTATGAATGTCTTCGGAAGTCTCTGCACCGTCTCACGAAGAGTATAATCCAATCAGTGGCGGAGTTAAAAAAATTGTATAAAATCATGCCAATGGACATCCACTTCAGTCAACATGGAGCTTATCGTCGACATGCAGGGCTTTAAGAGACCCGTCAACGAATTGGTCCTGAAGGAGATGTCCATCGTCAAACTCCGCGAGAAGAATGCTGAACCACTGACGCTCGCCTTCGACGCACCATTTGCATGGGAACTCTTTACCGGCCAAGTACAAAATGACAAACAAGTGGCTGGAACGCAATTTCCATGGAATTCGATGGGATCATAATGGCATACCATACGAGGCAGCTAGAAAGACAATTCGAGAAATCTTGCAAGGAGCCCCCAACATCTATGCGAAGGGATTCGAAAAATGCGCATGGCTATCAAGATTCACGGATCCCGCGACAAACGTCATCGACTTGGAGACTCTGGACTGTCCATCGCTGCCCAAAATCACTAACTCCAAATGCCCCCCATCATCCCTTCAACACAAACTGCGCCCATGAGAATGTAAAATCGGTGAAAAGCTGGTTGAGCGTATACGAAGCACGAGAGAGGGATTTTTTTTAATCAATAGAACACATCTAGATGAAAATGTCATTTGTATTCTTTATTCTACGACGAAAATACCCATCATTTACAATTCGACTAAACATATACATTTTTACATAGTCAGCACTTTGAAAGAAAAAACCATGCGAACGGCCGTGCCCAATTTTTTCTCCACGCTTGGAGACGATGGAACGCTGTTGTAGTTCCCAACCACTGAGTTGACCAGTTGCAGCATACTCTCGATGATGCGGACAGCTGTTTGGCGATGGTGTTCCAATGAATTTTTTCCCATCCACCATGTTCAGAGACGACGGAACTCGACAATGTTATATTTTCCACCAATATACTGCATGCAGAGCTGACCATCGCGTGCCACTAGCAGCATACTCTCGAACATTGTCGGATCTTGGTCGAAGGCCTTCACAAGTCGCGCCGCTAAGAAGACGGAGAACTCATCCGCGATGTCCACGATGTAGCGTTTCCCAAATTTGGTTTGTACTGCCCTTATGTCGGAGATTAGTCGTTCCGACTTAACGGGGAGTTCTGACAGCTTCTTCGTTGGGAGGAATTCCGCCATCCGGCCGACTTTGTTGATACTCGAGAGATCCATTTTCCACGCACTTTCAAAGTTCTTTTAGATGTTGATGGTGCAGTGGAATAGTGCAGTCGAAGCTTGGTCCACAGAAATATAATCCGCCTCGTAAGCCTCCCACTCAAATTGTCAAGCCTCTCTCCTCTTTTCCAATCGTGAAAAACAGGTTCGAACACGTTCGAAGAACCGTGGAGAATTTGCCCCAGACATTTTTCACGCTCCCGAAAAACAGGTTCAAACACGTTCGAAGAACCCAATACGTGGAGAATTTTCACAGCATTTTTTACACTCCCGACGTTGAGGTGGGGGGCCATCGATGTGATCTTTCATCTGTGGTGTATTATAGTGCTCCAAGCATGGAAGATATGATATCACTTCACTGTCATTCCGATGATGTTCTGGCAAACGATCCCACAATAAGCCAATATATTTACCCCAATATTTTAGGAGCAAGACCTTTGGAACCTGTTCGAGCTCGTTTTTGGTCAAGTCCAGGGGGTGCTTGGCCGGATGCACTGCGTACACACGCGCACATGCGAACATCTTGACGTTATATTTCGGAATAGAGGCCTCGGCAAGAGCTGCGCTCAAGTGGTCCATCCGCGGTCCCTTTGATCCCTAAAGATTTTTCCCCGAAAAACCTGTCAGGACCTGTCTGTCGGCTGGAACCAGCTGCAGGTCATAAATATTGGACTTTGAAAGGCGCCGCCCTTCACATACGCAACACTTATCGACGGCGGCTTCCCTGCCAGACGCTCCACGGAACACATGGCCCCCCCTCCACAGAGGCCACTCTGTGACGTCACTCGCGTCCAGCGACACCCCCCCCCCCCCCCCGACACCGCCTTCAGCGACCCCCCTGGACACCCCCCCCCTCTTGGACACCGGCCCTTGACCCCCCCCCTGGACACCGCCACCTGGACACCGCCACCTGAACCTTCCCCCCTTGACCCTCCCCCACTTGACCCTCCCCCACTTGGCCCTCCCCCACTTGACCCTCCCACACTTGACCCTCCCCCACTTGGCCCTCCCCCCTTGACCCTCCCCCACTTGCCCCCCCTGACCCTCCCCCTTGACCCCCCCCCCCCCTTGACCCTCCCCCACTTGACCCTCCCCCACTTGACCCTCCCCCCAAAAGTGAAGCAGAATCGGCATAGCTCCTCTACTATTGCACGGAAGAGAAAAAACGTGGAAGAAAAAAAGTTTCTTTCCTGGCACATTTGTTCTCATAATACTTATTTCATTTCATTCGACTAGCCGCCTAGATAAGTTCGTCTTGGCGGCTCAGCCGTGTCCGTCCTTCACATTGGACACCGCTGATCCCGCTGCATGTTCCAAATTCGATCAGCACATGTTGCGCAACTGCATAAATGGCCACATGGCCAAAACGACTGGGTCGCCCTCGCAAGAAACTGTAAAAAAATAAATAAAAACAAGAAGTACACATAAGTTCGACTGTATTGCCGATAATCAGTGTAAAGTGCATGTCAATAACATCGATGTTTCAAGAAATACAAGAGTTAGGTGTAAACGAAAATTAAAAAAGCGTTTGCGTGAAGCACTAGCGATATCACGGGTCACATTCGCTTGAAAGAGGAGCGGTCATTCGAATCACTACTACTTCAAACACCCGCCGACGTCACCGCGGTTCATATGGATTCTGAAGAGAGCGAGCTTACGGTTCCGATTCCGATGCCTGATGATGATAATTTTGCTAACGTTAAAGTACGTATACTCGGTTGTTTGAAAAACGGTTTACATTTCTCTGTAAATATTAGGGCTTTTCTGGTCGAAAATTCGAATGAAGTTGTGTATTATGCTTTGCGCATTTGAAGATTTTATAAAACGAATTAGGGGTAGAAGGACGTGCATCTTTTAATCAACCCCTATTTTATTAGCAATTATATTATAGAGATGTTATTTAAACTAAGAAAGTCAATCCACAGAATCGTGCATGCCTTATTCAATCTCAAGCTTTTGCAAGAAATACCGGCGATCTCGCGGACCCTGCGACTCACCACTATTTTAAACAAACGCCAGTGTCACTGCGGGCCACATTGACTTCGAAAAAAGTGGCCCTACGCATCTGTTGCTTGATGACAAGGTAGACTGCGGCCGTTCACGTCTGTGGAGCTCTGATTCGAATCCATAAGTTCATTTTTATCTTATTTTTACAACGCGTAATTAAGATCACTCGGTTATTCAATAATCTGTGTTCACTCTTTTCAGACTATTATTGCTTTCTTGCTAAAAAATTCGAATTTATCTTCGGGTTGCTATTTCAGCTTTCGCGAATTTCACCATCAAGCGCGTGTGGACGAGAGGGGGTCTCATGTATCTTTTCCACCCCCGCTATGCTATTAGTAATATTACGGAGATATTCTGAATAAAAATGTTAATGCAAAGACGTGTGAATTACTTATTTCCCGCCAACGTTTGTACGAAATAGCGGCGATCCTACGAACCGCGAGCCCGTCAACTCCGAAGAGAAGCGGCTCTGCGACTTACCACGATTTCAAACAAATGCCAGTGTCACCGTGGGCCACATTGACTTCGAAAAGAAGTGGCCCCACGGACTTTTTGCCTGATGGCAAAGTACACTGCAACCGTTCACCGCTGAGGAGCTCAGTTATTTTGCTATGTTATTTGCAATAATACTACGGAGACATCATTTAGAACAAAATGTCAATCCAAAGAAATATATATAAATGACTTACTACCTTCCAGCGTTTGTAAGAAATAGCGGCGAGCTTGCGGGCCACGTTCTCTAGTTTTTAGGTCCAGAGGTCAAATATTTTTATCATCTACCATTTGAGAGTAACCATGTACAACCAGAGGGGAAACCATTTTCCAAATTATTGCTCGCTATTCAAAAAGTTCACGGTGGTCGATAACTTTTTTTGATGATTTCAAATAATACATATTTAAGCTGATTTTTCCTCAATCGCATCGAGGTTTATGTGTATGACTTTTTTTTCAAAACAGTGATTTTCCTTTTACATCTATCCTAACTTGTTTTATTATTCGCATTTTTTTCCATTCTTACTATCCAGCGTGTTGTCTCTTTTTTGTTTATCTCATTTTCCTTTCCACGTCTGCCGCGCCCCCATCGTGATTGCTTATATGTTTGCACACTTGCTCTATTCTGCTGAAACACAGATGTATTCCATTTTGTATTTTCTTACCCGACATATTTATATTCTTCCCACTTATTGTTACAATATCCATTCCACTCAGCCACCCCTCCTCGTCATCACCCTTTCTTGCCTTTTCCGTAACAGGCATCCAATCTTTTTTTCTACATATTAAAGGACGCTTTGACGTCTCATTTTCTTCTTTACCTATTCTGCACTTCCATTAATTTTTCTCCTCTTTCCCGCTCTTCCTATTTTCCGCCCCATAATGTCGTTCAAAATTCGTTGGCATTTCCATGTAATCTGAATTTCCATGGCATTTTATGATTTTCTACAATATAAAAATTATAAAATCCGCAATGAAAAAGAGAAACTATATATATACACACACATATATATTGTAACGGGTCGGAATTCGTCACAATTAATTTTATTTGTTCGGGACTCGATCAGGGAAGAAATTAGTTTTGGAGGTATTTGTTAATAAAATGGTATTTATTCAAATTTGATGACTCGATATAATCTAAAAAGCGCGCTGTGTACAAGCATGGTATGTTGTTTGTGTCGCTAGAGTGTATTTGGTGTGTTTTAATATATCGCGTCTCGGTCGGTACAATACTCGAATTGCGGACTGGCTCGGATGATACACGGTTTCGAACACGATCAATGTATCGTGGATCGGTAATTTTCTTCCCCCTCTCCCGGCCCCCTGACACTGGCCGCTGAAATCGGCTCGGGAAATGTAGCTCGGAATTGTCACCGAGTTTTGCCGCTTGTAGCGCTGGCAGGTACAAGACTGCTGTAATGAGATCTGGAGAGGGGATGGGTTTGCCTGTAGGGTGTAGGGGGTGTAGGGCAACACAAAAAATATGAATAATTTACAATATTCAAAACCGCTGTAATGAGAGGAAGGGGGGGGGGGGTTAATTAGTTACACTACCTGCCTATGACTTTTCGAAGTTTTACAACATATATGGTGATAGTAAGCATGCAAGTTAATACGAAGGAGTCAAAAATAACTACGGTGCAGGGCAACATGGAAAATCTGAATAAATACCATTGTAATTACTGCACGAAAAAAACCACTAAGCACACCGAATACTAAACTATATTTATAATTTTTTGGTTGACAAGGTTTACACGGTTTACACGAATTCGTTTACGCGAAGATAACCTCGAACGCTCAAATGAAACAACAACAATGGCTGTATGACGTATGGCGCCGGAGAAGGGGAAATCTCAGGCAGTCACGTCAGTGCCAGCGCCACGTACAGAATCGTTTCGTCGTATGGGAAAAGCGGCCCGTGTCAGGGGGCTGCACTCTCCTATGTGTATTGGCGCTCGCGGCGCGTTGAGTTACGGCGCGTTCTCGCTTACGGCGCGCGGAGCCTGCTGGGCGCCTTTCCCTAAATCGTGCGTGGCGCTGTTGGTCGCGGTACACTTTCCCTAGCAGTATCGATCGTAGGTTTGTTCGCGCTAGCTGCACTCTACACTCGGCAGTGTAAACGGAACTAGGGCAGCGTCTAGGGAGTGCAGTTTATTTCCTCGCGGGTAAGCAACTCTAGCGCGAACACGAAAGTGTACAGGAAACATGGCGACGATCTAGTGGACCACACCTTAACCTCAAACAACACATGAGATTACGGAGTCTCATCTAACCGTTAACGAGATATACCGTGTAACCTCAAGTTTGTTGATCTCGTAAACTGATTGCAATGGATGGTGTTATTGAAATTATTAACTTGTACTTGTAATTGCGCTCAGAATGGATGGGTCGATACCAGTTTTACATAGAATGAAGTGTTAGTGATACGATTGTAGAAATCCAAAACCTTTACAAATACACACGGTGTTGTCAGCATCAACGACTAAGCCGCCTTCTGAAACTCGGAACAGCACTGCTGACTTAATTTTTTGTTCCTGTTCCATGTTAGCTTCTGTTTGCGTTGACAGTAGATTGAAACGTATTGTGATACTGCGAATTTATAATAAACACTTGTCATTATATCTTGTCAATTTTTGTTATCACCTTGATCAATAGAAATTGATAATTATAATACTTTGTTATTTTGAACCTTTATTATTGAGTGTTTTTCGTAATAAATGAGAATTTGTTTGTGATTACCTTAAATATTTTAGGTTATGTCGTACTCACCTCTGTATACACTCGCTGACAGTTTCGCTGGTTATGGGGTTATTCTAGTAATATCACTGTTACACTTTTCGTGTACTTTTACACCTCGTCCAGATCGAGTGTAGAAAGTCTAGGGTTAGTGGCACGAAAGTGCAGCTACACTCGTAACACGAACAGCGGCGCGTGACGTAATTTCCGTTAAAACGAACGCGAAAGTGTACACTCCCTAAAAAAGTGTAGAAAGTGTAGCTAGCGCGAACAAACCTCGAGGCGCGGTCGATCTCGGTACAGTGCGCTATCCCCTCTCTTCCAACTGTTGCTCGTGGCGCGCGGTGCCGAGCGCGCTCTCGTGCTACACGCCGCTCCTGAGTCCCCCCACTCTACCGACCTTCTTATTCACGACCACGGTCTTACATACAGGTCTGGAAACAAAGCCAGATTTCAATGGAGTCGTGAGGCAGCGTTACGAGCTTCACTTTTCATTCCGCTCGCGACCACCGCCGTCGCTAATATCGGCGAGTACCCCCCACCCACGGTCTTCTGTGATCTCTCGCTTCGCCCCTTGCCTAGACCGTGCTTCGTGCCATTTATTACACCATTTTTTATTACAACGTTCTCGATAACCTCTGTTCGCGTCAACGAGCATTTGTAGTTTGAAAAATATTCATAAAGCTGGCGAAGGTGGACTGTTGTTTCAGGGCTTTCTAAACTGACGAACCAATAAAGGTATTTGTATATTCAGCATTCCATGTGTTGCGTATTTTTTTCCTTTCGTCATCGAAAGAAACTCAGAATAAAATCCGAATAAAAATCCATTTCACTTGAAAGAGGTAAGTATTTTTATTTATTTTTTTATTTTATATTGGTCTTCTTCCAGCCATACAGGATCTTCCCCTTCTTACAAGCCCCACTTCTATTCTCTTCCACAATCCCCTATCCTTATTCCACAATTCTTTCTCATCTACCTTTATTCCCCCTTTGTCCCCCACGAAAAAGGTAATGTGCATTTCGGATCATCGAGAAGAGTGAGAGAGACGGAAGGAAGCTGTTCTGTCCTTGTCGCACACGTACAGGCCGATAGCAATGCCAGGTAGTGGCGAAAATTAGAAGCAAACGTGGGTTCGTTGGCAGTGCGTACCTCCACCACGGTCGTTTCCAGACCTGTATGTAAGACCGTGCTCACGACGCGGTGGATCGCGGCGTGCTCTCGACTGACCAGAGATTAGTAGGGAGATGCACAACGCTCCCCTTTTCGGCGTGCCTCGTAAATGGCGCTAAATCGCGGTGGCGAGATCGGGAGTATGATTTCGTGATTATCGCCTCTGTCGAGGTTGCAGATTCCCTTGTAGCCGCGTGAGTCCGTGATCACCGTTCAAGTCGGTATCGCAGTCAGCAAGAACAAGAATGGGTAGCTCGGAGGGGGAAAAGTCTCTGCCCCTCGGAAATCGCGCTCGCTCGACAGCCGAACGGAGCGAGGTTTTCCGTCCGATCGAGCTCGACATATATGTGTGGCCGTACTGCGGATTGGAATATGCATTAAATGAATTTCAATGTGAAAAACATGTATCGAGATCATTGTTTTCTCTCGATTGCCCGTTTATGCCGAAAATGCGGGTTAAAAAAATTAACGACGGACCGCGTTGAAAAATAAAACGTCGTAACGACCGTGAGAGGTTCACAAAGAAATCTTGAGCGTTTGCCGCGATCGTTTCGACATTTTTTTTAACCGTAAACATTATGGATAAGGGTGTATCATAAATGTTTCTTTATCTACAATAAGCGTTGTGGCTGAGTTGGCAGCGTGGCGGATTAACGATGCTTACGGTCCGGGTTCAATCCCCGGTGAACCAACTTTTTTTTTTCTTCATTTTATATTCAGAAAATGTCGAACTCACTCTCGCTTTAGCTATTCTCACTTGTTCAGGCATTATTTATGATATTTAATTCGTATATGCTTAATAAAAAAAAGACATTGCTACCGGGGATCATTGCAGCCAGATCGCGCGTAAAAGTTACCCCCTCTCTAGTCTCTTACGCGCCCATCACGCAATCATAGTAGCGCGTGTCCGTGAGCGAGCGACGCTCGGATATCTTCGGAAAGAGCCGAGCACGGTCGAAGTTTCCCGACTGCGCCTTCGGCAGCTACACCAACACATGGATGCTGAGCGCGTTCATGTGCGGTCAAGCCGAAACGAAGGCTTCGAGCGAAAAAGCAATCTGAGCACGACTCACGCGTGACGTCATCACCCGACGGCACGCGCGAGGCTTTTAGATGATTTCAATGCTTATTTAGCTCTTGATTCTCTGCGACATTAATGTATACAAAAAATGTATCGCGCGCTCTGATTGCTTATTGAAGTGAATACTTCTAATGCATCTGTATTAGGCCCTGCCCCCAGCCGCGTTGTAGCACCGGACAAGAGAATGAAGGAATATAAGAAGAGAGAGAGAATGATGCATGAGCCGTGTGAGTGCGAGTGAGAGCGAGCGAGTCAATGCAGAGAGGGGGTAGGATCGCGTGCACGCATGCGCGCCGTTCTATTCGTAGCGGTTGCCCGTGTCGTGTGAGCCACAGCTGGCACAGCTCTGTGTGTGTGTGCGAGTTCGTACTGTGTCGTCGTGCCTCGTGGCAAATTTTGTGCTATCCGTTAAACAGTGTGAATTTTTAAAGTGAATTATATTATTGTTATTTGTTGGTGCTGTTTTTGATAGTTCTTTGCTGGTAGTGTATTATCTTAATGCGGGAATAAATGACAATTTCAAAAAATGGATCCCGCAGTGGATAAATCGTCGGCAAACCCCCCAGCTAACGAAGGTATGTATTCTTGACATATATTTGAACGTTTTAAATAACGTTTTAAGAAACAAAAATATTCGAGGCATTCGAAGCGAGGTTATGTACGAGTCAGCATGGCTCGTACATTTGAACGTTTTAAATAACGTTTTAAGAAACAAAAATATTCGAGCCATTCGAAGCGAGGTTATGTACGAGTAGCATGGCTCGTACATAACCTCGCATGATACAGGTGCCCCGGAATACCTCTCTATACACATTCAGTTTCAGCCTCTCTGTTGTGTCTCCGGACACACACAGATATATAAAATTTCGCACATTAATATTCAAAAATGAATAAAAATTGAATAAAAATTGAAAAAATAATACACATAAAATAATAAAATATTTAAACAATATTCAAGGGGTTCGAGTCGAGGTTACGTACGAGTCAGCATGGCTTGTAAATAACTTGCACAATACAAAAACTTTTACATAATCTCCGCTGCCCCTTTACAAGTTTCTATTGCTGACTCCACTGACTCTCTATTCCTTCTCCGCTGACTTCGCTGACTCTATATTGCTGACTCCGATGACTCCACTGACTCTCTATTCCTTCTCCGCTGAGTTCACTGACTCTATATTGCTGACTCCACTGACTCTCTATTCCTTCTCCGCTGAGTTCGCTGACTATATTACTGACTCCGCTGACTCCACTGACTCTCTATTCCTTCTCCGCTGAGTTCGCTGACTCTAGATTGTTGACTCCGCTGACTCTCTATTGCTTTTCTGCTAACTCTCTGCTGGCTCTCTGCAAGCCTTTCCTCAGCCTCTCTGTTGTGTCTCCAGAGGCACACACAGAGATGGCAAAAATTTGAAATAAAGAAAAAAAAAAATTTCAGTTCCATCTCAATCGGGGTCAACACACCGAAGACTAAAGGATGACGACACCATTGCCGAAAAAAGGAAAAAGAGAGCCCAACGTCAACGGGACTTTAGAGCTCGTCAATCCACCAGCGATCCGACAAAATTAATAAAGATTTCGGGGTCGAATACCAACGCAGATATCGACTTCGAAAAAAAGTCAAATATACACATTCAGGCTACTTTTGATTTCCTTGCCAATTCATAATGCGATCACTTACTTTTCCTCACCTCTCCTCTCCGCCCCTTCTCTCTCTCTCTCTCTCTCTCTCTCTCTCTCTCTCTCTCTCTCTGCATACGTATTCACTTCCTTTGCATGTCGAACCCACACGCACCCTTTTTTTTTAGTCTATACGTTAATTTAAATATGATAATAAATCTAAATTACAACTTATTTATCTTATATAAAATTGTTTACGCTTTACTCACACCCGTCCTTATGCCAAATAAATTATAATTCATAAAACTAAGCGGAAATATATTTATATTCGTATTATTATATTAATTCTCATACTTTTATCAAGCGATAAAGCAATATCCCCAAAAACAAGCCAATCATCCATCCGGCCGCGAATCATAAGTACCAGAAAGTGCACATATTCTACAAGCGATGAGATGGTCCCATTGGTAGCGTTCTTGGCTTCGGTCCGCAGGAGCCCGTGGTGCAAATTTTTCTCCAAATTTTTCACAATTTTTCATATTTTAATCATATTTGAGATTTTCGGAGACAAAATGATTTAAAACAGATTCAAGTTCTGGTCTATTTTGCAAAAACACATTTTTTTCACTGAACATTCATTATTTCTCATTTTTTCCCGGAAATTTCTCTTTTCTATGACCTGAGTGAACGGCTGCGGAGATTTTCGGAGTGAAGTTAAAGATGAAAAGAAATGAGATTTTCGTAAAAAAAAACTGATTATTATTAGTTTGAATCCGGAAATTTTCTTTTTTCCTATTACCTGAGTGAATACGAAGATATTCGGAGAAAATTGAAAGATGAAAAAAATGAGATTTTCGTAAAAAAAACTTGTTCTTATTTTTTTCGGAATTTTTTCTTTTTTCTATTGAGTGAAAGGCTGCGGAGATATTCGGAGAAAAGTTATAGACGAAAAAAAATGAGATTTTCGTAAAAAAAAAACTTATTAGATACTTTTATCCCTCACAATTCTGAGAAATAATGAACTTCCGAATTTTTTTGCAAATATTGTATTCCTTAAGGGGTTACACCAATGTAACGGCCTGCCACGAAGCGTTTTAGACAAATAATACTTGGGGTAATTATTAAGCATATATTGAAGTATATTGCAAAAAAATGTACGGGAAAATATTACAAAATGGGGACACTGCAACCAATTCTTCCGAGGCATGTTGAACTTAAGGTGCTCTGCGGCACGTAGTATAACGTGTGCCAATTTTAATCTGGACAAAATAATTTTTTTAAATTAAATCTAGATGAGTGTAGCTAGTGAACCACGTAGAGGATTTTAGAAATATTGATTTTTGAGTAATCGCCGAGTATTTGACTAAAAATGTTCATTTAAAATTAATAAAACAAAATTATTTTTTTTAGATTAAAATTGGCACAGACATACTGCGTTCCGCAAAGGTTCGACATTCTTCGGAAGAATTGCTGCAGTGTCGCCATTTTGTAATATTTTCGGATAAAAATTTCTAGCAATATACTTAAGTATCTGCTCAATAAATACCGCAAGTATTATTTGTTTACCACATTTACCTCCGCCAAAAAAAAATATTAAAAAATACGCTTCCTGTAAGGCCGCTACAGTGGTGTTACCCCTTACAGTCTTCATATAATTACCGAGATTTTCCCGTGATCGTAATTAAAATGATGAAATATTCGGAGAAATTCGGAGAAACTCGGATGTTTGCGTAAAAATAATAGTCCCCAAAACTCCGAATTCTTCATATTTGTTCCAATTCATAGAAAAATTCTAAAAAATCGGAGTTTTTCGAAAAAAAATTACACTAGGGGCGCGGGATCCTCCCCGCGCTCAGTGCTTTTTTAAAATTATTATTATTAATTCTTATTTGATTAGTTATTTTTATTAGTTACCATCATTATTTTTTTTAACTTCCAGCTGTACAGGGTTCTTTCCCCTTGATACATACCCCATATTCCAGTTTATATCCCCACCTTGCGGCCGCAGCCGACTTCCCCCTCTGTATTGCATTCACCATGACATTTTTGCCATGGGTGTATGGAAACTGTGGAAAACCTATACCAATACAGCCGGTCGCGAGTTCGCTTCCCAGTCTCGGAGCTAGTCGCGTTTCGTCGAGAAATAACTCACAGGCTACAGTCACACTCACATGACACACACCAGTTATCATCATTATTTTAATTAGTTATCTTTTAGTGTCGAAAAATGTATCGCGCACCCTGACCTCTGATTTTATTAGTTTGTCCGTTAATTTAAATTTAATAATAAATCTAAATTGCAACTTATTTATTTTCTAAAAAATTGTTTGCACTTTACTCACACCCGACCCTATGCCAAATAAATTGTAATTCATAAAAGTAAGCGGAAATTTATTTCTACTCGTAGTATTATATTCATTCTCATATACTTTCGTCAAGCCATAAAGCATTATGATAATGCTTTATCGCTTGATGAAAGTCTATGAGCGTATAGTATATGAAAGTAGCATATGAAAGAAGTATATGGTATATGAGCGTAAGTATATGAAAGTATTTGATTAGTTATTGAATGAATATAATAGTACGAATATAAATATATTTCCGCTCATATACTTTCATCAAGCAATAAAGCATTATGATAATGCTTTATCGCTTGATGAAAGTATATGAGAGGATATATATATATATATATATATATATATATATATATATATATATATTGTAACTAGACTTTGGAGGTGCTTCCTAAGTTACAAAACCCCGGGATATTTCCCCGCGGGATGGGCGCCAGCCACCGGAAAGCTTCCCGTGGCAAAATTTGTATTCCCGCGGCGAAATATCGTGCTTGTTTCGGCTAGCCACCTGCACATGAGGAGGTAGAGGGGCCGGGTTCTATCACCAGGCGAGAAGCAGGACCCACACCGAATTTGGGTTTTCCTTTTATTTTCGAGATCACATAACGTCCCCGATTGCTTTATTTACTCCTTCACATTACCTCGTCTCTCGCGGAAAGCGCGAGGGCAAAAGAAACAAAACAAAAAAAAACAAACAGGGATTTCCCTGGTCGCGCGGTGAACCTGTACGGGCAGGTTACGGACGGAGCGCAATTGTTATTATCTTAATCTAAGTGCTCGGACGACCAAAATAAGATATAATAATTTTCCACAAAAAAAAACGATCCCTCTCGGCGATCCACTCATAGAGATCCTGAAGGGATTAAAAGAGCCGCGGGTGATATTTTGCGCGCTCGAAAGACGCTAGAGGATTCCCGAGGGCGAAGTGCCAAGACGACAGTATCGCGCGTAGGTTCTGGACTGGGACGGCGCGCTTCTAGTGCCCTTTTAGAAATTTCCCGTACAATAAGAATCGAGCGAAACGACAGTACTACCGGTCTTTTGTTTTTGTCTTGCAGGGCGATATCCGGGAAGTTGCTGGGTCTCGACAGGCGACGAGGTTCCGTAGCGTCGCGTACTTCGATCTCTGGCCACCGCACGGGAAAACCGCATCTCTCCTCTTACAACACTCGTCCTTTTTGAGCACGACTCCCTTCTTCGATAGCTCGAATCCAAGAGTGCCCTCTTTCTCCTTTGATTCTCCTCGCAGTCGCGAATCTCGATCCCCACCCTTCCGCACTACCATGCCTGCTCGATCGTGGACAATCACGCAGATCGAGATGGCCTTATTCGTAGCCGCCGGTGCTAGGCGTGAAGTTAAGAAACTAGGCAAGGATTGCAGGGCCGCTCGCCGGGTAACACGGCCGGAGGCGAAGTTCCGAGCGGTCCTTGGTGACGTGCCGGCGTCGCGTGGAGTTGGAGGTGGACGCAAGATGCTAGACGAAGATCCCGGATGAAATCCCTAGATCGGGATTTTCTTGGTGGAATTTTCGCGCTCCGACGGTAACGAGAGCCACGAAGATCGCGCCCACTGACAGGGGAACGAGTTCGAAGCTCCGGTAAGGCCTCACGGTGGGAGTCGCTAGCTCGATGCCTCTGATTTTCCCGCGCGGTCGGATGGTTACGACAGTGACGGCGATGGTGAGGGACGCGCGGAGATGCGTGCGCGCTCTGCCGAGGATCCCGTTGCTCCTCCCTGCCGATCAGATGCGAAGTCGAGGTGGTCCATGCGGACCGGCAGGAATTCTAATTTTGCTCGATTCGTATACAAAGAAAATAAAGATTACGAAAGGGTTAGTGGCTAGAGTAATTGGTTCTGTTGGATCGCACGGGAAATCGAGATGAGGAGAGAAGTCGCTCCCCATGCGGTGCCGTGCAAAAAAATAGTTAAAATGAGGTATATGTGACGGGATGCACAAATGCCACGTCACAATATATATATATATATATATATATATATATATATATATATACTAGGGTGTGCGGAAAAAAATCGATACTTTTTTCTCGGTTGCATCCACCAAAAAAAGGTGAATTAAGGTAAAAAAAGAAGAATCCTCGAAGGAGAGCTCAAAAAAAAATTATTTCGAACGGCGCATTGCATTTGAATACTTTCCATAAGAATAACACAGGAAAATATTGGCACTTCTGAACATCGTAGTAAAACTCTTCAGAAAAAAATCTCACAAAAATGTCATTAAGATATTCTGATAGAGAATTGAATTCCCTACAAAAAAGTTCCTACGAACAATTAGCTTAGAACAACCGTTCAAGTGGTATCGCTGTCTGAAATTAAATTTTATATTTAAGCGACGTGCGCGCCATGGCACACGCTGCGAGTAATTTTGTACTGGGAGTGCAAAATCCCAAGCTTCACACTAAGGCCACGAACGGGAAACCGCTACATTTTCCCCTCATTTTGGCCTCGAATCAAGATCTGTCACTGCTACAAAATTTCATTCGTTATTGCAAAGTGAATCCTGTAGTAGGGGAGGCTGCCTCGAAAAAATTAGCTAGTCACTTGTGGTACTTTAACGAGAAAATTGATGCTTTGTCGTTTTTGGACAATGCTGTGCCCATAAGTGTGAAGGCAAAATGGTACAAGCTCTGCAATCTCAAGAAAAATCAAAAAATCCTTGCGAGTGAGTAATTGTTAAAAAAATGATTGGGAAATGGTGCTGAAAAAAGACATAAGCGATTTCGTCACTCAAGAATCCTTATTTCTTTTCCAGCAATTCAATTTACCTCATGATTTTTTGAGAGTAAATATTGAATTATGGCCGGAAAATGTCATTTATTTAAGTTGCTTAGATTTTTTTAACCCAAAAGTCGTTAATAACGTAGCCGAACGTCGTGTCACTTTGATAGAAGCATATAACGGTTCATTAACAAAAAACGAAGAGCAGCTACAATATTTATTGGGCGTAGTGCAAAATCATCGACAGAAATAGCCTAATTGCAACAAACAGACTCTTAAGAAAAGGAACGATGATTATCAAGCATTATAATGTAAAAACAAATTATTTTATCTTATTAAACCAAATTAATTGAATAAAACTTTTCGAAACACGATCAATGATGGACGTCGTTTCTTTTATATTTCTTGTTGTACTTGATTCTTTTTTGTATCAGAGAAATATTTTGAGAACGATTCCATGCAAATTGCCATGCAAAAAACCCCAAAAAGTTTTTTCGTAAAGCGAAAAATTCGATTTTTACAGCCTTTCGAATTATTTTTTTTCTATTAATTCAATTTCAGACAGCGATTCCACTTGAACGGTTGCTCTGAGCTAATTTTTCGTAAAAACTTTTTTGTTAGAAATTCGTTTCTCCATGAGAATATGTTAATGACATCTTTGTGTGATTTTTTCCTGACGAGTTGCACTACCACATTCAGAAATCCCAATATTTTCCTGGGTTATTCTTATGGAAAATATTCAAATGCAATGCGCCATTCGAAATAATTTTTTTGAGAGCTCTCCTTCGAGGATTCTTCATTTTTTACCTTAATTCACCTTTTTTTGGTGGATGCAACCGAAAAAAAAAAGTATCGATTTTTTTCCGCACACCCTAATATATATATATATATATATATATATATATATATATATATATATATATATTATAGCATTATGATAATGCTTTATGGCTTGACGAAAGTATATGAGAATGAATATAATAATACGAGTATAAATAAATTTCCGCTTACTTTTATGAATTACAATTTATTTGGCATAGGGTCGGGTGTGAGTAAAGTGCAAACAATTTTTTAGAAAATAAATAAGTTGCAATTTAGATTTATTATTAAATTTAAATTAACGTACAAACTAATAAAATCAGAGGTCAGAGTGCGCGATACATTTTTCGACACTAAAAGATAACCAATAAAAATAATGATGATAACTAGTGTATGTCATGTGAGTGTGACTGTAGCCTGTGAGTTATTTCTCGACGAAACGCGACTAGCTCCGAGACTGGGAAGCGAACTCGCGACCGGCTGTATTGGTATAGGTTTTCCACAGTTTTCCCATACCCATGGCAAAAATGTGATGGTGAATGCAATACAGAGGGGGAAGTCGGCTGCGGCCGCAAGGTGGGGATATAAACTGGAATATGGGGTATGTATCAAAAATAAAAAAAATAATGATGATAAATAATAAAAATAACTAATCAAATAAGAATTAATAGTAATAATAATTTAAAAAAAGCACTGAGCGCGGGGAGGATCCCGCGCCCCTAGTGCAATTTTTTTCCGCAAAACTCCGATTTTTTAGAATTTTTCTATGAATTCGAACAAATATGAAGAATTCGAAGTTTTGCGGATAATTATTTTTACGAAAACATCCGAGTTTCTCCGAGTTTCTCCGAATATTTCATCATTTTAATTACGATCACGGGAAAATCTCGGAAATTATATGAAGACTGTAAGGGGTAACACCACTGTAGCGGCCTTACAGGAAGCGTATTTTGTAATATTTTTTGTGGCGGAGGAAAATGTGATAAACAAATAATACTTGCGGTATTTATTGAGCAGATACTTAAGTATATTGCTAGAAATTTTTATCCGAAAATATTACAAAATGGCGACACTGCAGCAATTCTTCCGAAGAATGTCGAACCTTTGCGGAACGCAGTATAACTGTGCCAATTTTAATCTAAAAAAAATAATTTTGTTTTACTAATTTTAAATGAACATTTTCAGTCAAATACTCGGCAATTACTCAAAAATCAATATTTCTAAAATCCCCTACGTGGTTCACTAGCTACACTCATCTGGATTTAATTTTTAAAAAAATGATTTTGTCCAGATTAAAATTGGCACAAGTTATACTACGTGCCGCAGAGCACCTTAAGTTCAACATGCCTCGGAAGAATTGGTTGCAGTGTCATACCAGATTAAAATTGGCACAAGTTATACTACTTGCCATTTTGTAATATTTTCCCATACATTTTTTTGCAATATACTTCAATATATGTTTAATAATTACCCCAAGTATTATTTGTGTAAAACCCTTCGTGGCAGGCCCTTACAGTGGTGTTACCCCTTAAGGAAAATAATGTTTGCAAACATTTCGGAAACTCATCATTTCTCAGAATTATGAGGGATAAAAAAATGTAATAAGTTTTTTTTACGAAAATCTCATTCTTTTCATCTATAACTTTTTTCCGAATATCTCCGCAGCCTTCCACTCAATAGGAAACAGAAAAAGTTCCGAAAAAAATAAGAACAATTTTTTTAATGAAAATCTCATTTTTTTCATCTTTAAATTTTCTCCGAATACCTTCGCAGCTGTTCACTCAGGTAACAGGAAAAAGGAAAATTTCCGGAAAGAAAACTAATAATAATCATTTTTTTTTACGAAAATCTCATTTCTTTTCATCTTTAACTTTTCTCCGAATATCTTCGCAGCCGTTCACTCAGGTCATAGGAAAAAGAGAAATTTCCGGGGAAAAAATGAGAAATCATGAATTGTCAGTGAAAAAAATGTGTTTTTGGGAAATAGACCAGAACTTCAATCTGTTTTTAATAATTTTTCCTCCGAAAATCTCAAATATGACTAAAATATGAGAAGTTATGAAAAATTTGCACTACGGGCCCCTGTGGACCAAAGCCAGGAACGCTACCAACGGGACCATCTCATCGCTTGTAGAATATGTGCATTGCAGATAGAGAAACATTTGTGATACACCCTTATCCATAATGTGTAATGTTAAAAAAAAAATGCCGAAACGATCGCGGCAAAGGCTCAAGATTTCTTTTTGAACCTTCCACGGTCATTTCGGCGTTTTATTTTTCAACGCGGTTCGTCGTTAATTTTTTTAACCCGCATTTTCGGTATAAACGGGCAACCGAGAGAAAACAATGATCTCGATGAATGTTTTTCACTTTGAAATTCATTTAATGCATATTCCAATCCGCAGTACGGCCACACATATATGTCGAGCTCGATCGGACGGAAAACCTCGCTCCGTTCGCCTGTCGAGCGAGCGCGATGTGCGAGGGGCAGAGACTTTTCCCCCACCGAGCTACCCATTCGTGTTCTTGCTGACTGCGATACCGACTTGAGCGGTGATCATGGACTCGCCCGGCTACAAGGGAACCTGCAAGCTCGACGGGGGCGATGATCACGAAACCATACTCCCGAACTCGCCGCCGCGATTTAGCGCCATTTACGAGGCACGCCGAAAAGGGGAGCGTTGTGCATCTCCCTACTAATCTCTGGACTGACGCGCTACGGCGCGCTTCCCTCTAATTACTCCCCGTGAGCGTAATCGATTATCGCACGTCGGTAGTCGACTACTCTAACTTTGGCTAACGACAATTATGGCAGGATGGGACCGTGGGAAAAGAATAACGATTAGAGGGTTCACTTCCGGTTCGATCTAGAGCGTATTTTATTAGGTATTTAATGCTATCTCTTAGAACTAGACTATTACACTATTGCGGGTTAATGTTAACAATAATACACGACGCGGTTTACACGCAGACTGCGATTGTACCTCACGGGAGCACGTAGCTCCCGATGTCGGACTTTTCTCTTTCTTCGCCCGACTTATTATTTTATTCACCGAGTGCGTTGCGCACACCTCCCTCTCGCACGTCCTTCCTACAAGACCGTCTTCTCGAGAAGAACGCTCGCTGCTTTCTCCCTCTCCGTGTGCCCAACATGGCCGCCCCTACTACTGGCTTGTTCGCGTCTCCCTGCTTGACACGTGGCAGATCACTACGCCATCTGGGCGGCGCCACCGTCCCAGCGCGCGCGAAGCTTCGATCAGACTTTCATCTTAACACCTTTCCTTACTAATTACCCATCATCCCTTTTATCGGTAGCTTTTTTTTATATTTAAATAAATTTATGCTTCCTTTGCTCTTTTTTGTTGCTTTCTCTGTTTTCTTTCCAACGACTTTCCGCCTTCCCTTACTTCTTATCTATCGTCACCTTTTTCTACTGTTTTTGTTTATTTTCTGTTTATCTTTTTCTCTATCACTTTTTATACCTTCGACTGTTTTTTTTCTTTTCTGTTTTTTCTTCTCTCACTCGTCTTTCCTTCCGCTTATTGTTTTGTGACCTTCAGTTTTTGTGTTTACTTGTGTCCTTAAAGTGTTACGTCCCAGCCTTCACTTTTTTTTCTCTCTCTTTTTGAAACCTCGATGGCAAATACGCACGATAGCAGAACAATCACTCATCGACCAAAAACCTATATTTCTTCAACACCAAGCGAGCGATAGCCGAAACGTACCACAAGACCAAAAGCGAAACCGTCGCACGTAGACCCCCACGCATAAACATAGCCAACGACAGACGAATTTACGAGAGGAGCGTACTCGCAGCCTCGGAAGAAAAACCCTACGCCTAAGACACTCGAACAAAATGCAGGGACCGAACTACGCCACAATCCTACCTTGTCCTAAGACCCAAACAATCCCACGAGGAAAACTCGCTCGCGCCAGAACACGTCACCCAGTCATATCGCAAGACCCACGAAACCTCGGTCGCTGAACCCGATCCTCGGATATAAAATAATAGCCGCATTCACCATAGCGATGACCTAATAAGTAGACGAACAAAACTATTCCCACGCATGACGCCGACCTATCACGTGAGTCAGCGTACATTCTCACGATTGATTAACCAATCACTAAGAAGCTCTGATCCGAAAATGCATTCCCCCAAAAAAGCTCCTTCTCCTACAACCAGACTTTCCTAATTTTCATATCACGAAGGAGCAGACACTCTGTATTCGAACTCTGAACTGAACAGTCGACTTACAAGGCTGAACATTCGACTTAGAAGGCCCTTTCGCTCTGCATTTCCGTGTAATTATTGTACGCGTAACTATCTTTGTACCGAAATTATAAATTTGTAAGAGTTAAACGCAATAAACGTGAACTACATGAATTAAGACAAAATCTACGTGTCTGAACATTTATTTGATCAACGATCAATCCATCTGGCGGATTCAGTCTCTTACCAGAATCACGCACCTCAAATTCGTCTCAATCCAAATTGTTATTAACCTGTGTTCGGAACGCACGCGGAAGCCAAACAAAGACTCACTGCGCAAGCAAATTCATTTCAAACTTTTGCGCTCTAAATCGGCAACCTCGCGAGCCCCACCTAAATTTCCCTGCGGCACGTAACAGTTTAGTATACAATAAAACTGGTGGCAGCGGAAAAAAAAAGAAAAAAATCTTTTAAGACACCATCGGTTATAAAACTGGTGGCAGCGGAATAAAGGAAAAAAACTTTTAATAAATAACCCATCGGTTAATAAAACTGGTGGCAGCGGAGAAAAGAAAAAAAATTTAATAAATAACCCATCGGTTAATAAAATTGGTGGCGGCGAAAAAAAAAAACTTTGAAAAATACCCCATCGGTAATAAAACTGGTAGCAACGAAAAAAATCTTTTAAGACACTGTTGTGTTCAAGCGTGTGGGGAAAAGAATATTAGCAGACACAGGAAACGTTACGAAGTGTGATTTCAGTTAACCGTTTATTCCCAACGCTTCGTACATATATCACTGAGCGTGGTCGGGGGAAGAGCGCGCTCGCTGCTGTTACGCTAGCGTCGTACCGTCGGTACCGTCGGTAACGTCGTGTTCTTGGTACCGACTCTACATCTCCTCTCTCTCTCTAAATATCCCCCTATTCCTTTCGTCCAATACATTGATGCTTTATAAAGGGTTTTTTTTTTAAACGTTGAGAAGCATACAACCAAGATAATAAGCAACAAAAAACAATATATATCTCTATATTGAAAACAGGGATTTCCAATCGTTCATGATGATCCTCTTAAAGAAAAACAAAATTATGGAATCATCCTCTTAAAAAAAAAATAACAAAAAGAACAAAATTATAGAAGAGCCAAAAAAAAAATTTTAATAACGAAATTAGTTTTCGTGATCGTACGTCAGGCGCACCGGCGGTTTTCTGATTCTCGTTGGCCAGCGCCGTGCCGGCACCTCGGTTTGTGCGCTTTCTGCGCCCGTTTCTTCGCGATTGTCGTTACCTTTGGGTGTATCTTTCCCGACGTCTGGTGCCGGCACCGCTCTGTCCTCATGCGGGGTGACAGTCGTTTCTCAGCTCGGGCATTGGCGGCTTCTGTTCAGTTCCACGTACTCGTTCACCCGAGGTCGAGGCGGTGTTTCCTCACCAATCGCTCGCATTTGATCTACGTGTCGTCGCCAGGTTCTTCCGTCGTCCAGCCGTACTTGGTAATGTAATTTACCTTGTTTCTCAATGACTCTACCATTGCCATTTTATCTGCGCCGCGTACTCTCGGACTGCTACTCTATCCCCAGTTTTGAAAACTCTCGCGGTCGTTTCACCGGTTTCTGCCCCCGCGGCCCGTGTCGTCGGTTTCATCCGGTCTGAACGTGATTTAATCTCGCGACCGAACATGAGGAACGAAGGTGATTTGTTCGTGATGCTATGAGGCATTTTACGGTATTGTAACAGCAATTTGCAAAGCTCCCGTTCTTTTTCATTCGTCTGAGGGTCCATTGCCCGTAAGGATTTTTTTATTGTTTGCACGCACCGCTCTGCCAGCCCGTTCGTCGCGGGGTGATATGGCGCGGTTAGTCTATGCCTAACGCCGTTCGTCTCTAAGAAACGTTCAAACTCGTGAGATACAAATTGCCTGCCGTTATCGCTGACCAACACCCTCGGAATGCCGAAGCGCGCGAAAATTTCTCTACAGCATTTAATGGTTATGTTAGTCGACATATCTTTGGTAATGTATACCTCTGGCCAACGCGAGTACGCATCCACGAGGATGAAATAATAACAGCCGTAGAATGGCCCTGCGTAATCCACGTGCACGCGTTCGAACGGGCTTTCCGCGGTCGCCCACGGATGTGTGTCTACCTTCGGCGGGTCGTGTCTAAACGCGTTGCATTCGCCGCAGTTTTGTGCCCTTTTCGCGATGTCTCGATCTATGCCTTCCCACCAACAGTAACTTCGTGCCAGGCCTTTCATTTTATTTACCCCGAAGTGCGCGGTGTGAAGCTCGCTCAATATTTCGGTTTGCAATGTCTTTGGTATGATTACCCTTTGCCCTCGGAGAAGGCATCCCTGTTGAACCGAGAATTCGATTTGCGGGATATTGAAACGTAACTCCTTTGCAATCGTTTTCCCCGCTAGAAGCGCTTAATATAGGGTACGTAGGTGGCTATCTTTATTCGTTTCACTAGCTAATCTCGATACCGTTACCGGTAATGTTTCTACCTGCGCGAGCTCAAAAACGTCCGGTTCGTCATAACCTACCAGTTCCTCTGACGACACGGGTAACCGTGATACCGCGTCCGCGTTCGCGTTCGCTTTAGAGTCTTTGTACTTGATGTCGTACGAGAAAGCCCGTAGATAGATCGCGTAATGCTCCATGCGCGTCGTTGCGAACACCGGTAGCCCTTTTTGCGGGCTGAAAATCTGCACCAAGGGTTTGTGGTCCGTAAATAATGTGAAACGACGGCCATATATATACTGGTAGAATTTGCTGACCCCAAAAATTATCGCGTACGCTTCCTTATCAATCTGTGAATATTTCTGTTGGGTTTTTGACAATGTCTGTGATGCGAACTGTACCGGTCGTTCTGTCTTGTTTTCGTACACGTGTGAGAGCACTGCTCCCACTCCGTACGGTGATGCGTCGGTAGCTAGTACGATCGGTAATCGCGCGTCGAAATGTGCTAAACAGTCCGTGGATTATATTCTATCTTTTACTGCACAAAAAACTCGCTCGCATTCGTCCGTCCATATGAATTCCACATCGTCATGTAGCAATTGATGCAACGGGAAAAGTAACGCACTTAAGTTTTCGAAAAAACGTCCGTAATAGTTAACTAGTTCCACAAATGCGCGAATTTGCGTCTTGTCTGCTGGTCTCGGGGCATTCTGTATCGCGCTTACCTTCTCTAAGGTTTTATGGATGCCGTTTCTGTTAATTTTGTACCCGCAATATTCGATTTCGTCTGTGAAAAACTGTGATTTTTTTTCGTTAATGTGCAGATTATGCCTCGACAGCCGCGATTCTTGATTCTAATGTCATCTAAGAAAACCGTGGTTCCCGGGATTCCCTGTAGGATTTTTTCCATCTCCCTTTGCCATATCGCGGGAGCTGGTGCGACGCCGAACATCAGTCGATTACTTTGGTAGAGGCCGCGGTGTGTATTTAGCGTTAGTAAATGGCGATCCGCGCGATGTATCTCGAGGTGCAAATACGCGTTATTAAGATCGATTTTAGAAAACTTTTGTCCACCCGCCATAGACGCAAACAACTCGTCCACGATCGGTAACGGGTGTTCGCCCACGTGTAGATTCGGGTTTATCGTTACTTTGAAATCTTTTTCTTTACCGGTACGATCGGTGTAGCCCACTCCGAAGTGTCTACTTTCGTCAAAACGCCTTCCCTTTCCAATTTACTCAACGTTTCTTCGATTTTTGGTCTCAATGCGAACGGAACTTGTCTCGCTTTTCGAAAAACCGGCCTTGCGTCCTCTTTTAGATACAGTCTCGCGGCTATACCTTCTATCTTCCCGATTCCTTCTTTAAACGCGATCGGGAACTCCCTAGTTAGTCCCTTAACTAACTCATCGACGCTTAATGCCTCTATTTGTGTTGCTTCTTCCTCCCATATGTCCAGGTGCAATTGCCTAATCCACTCTCTACCTAGCAGCGGTGCGCGCTCGTTTTCTATCACGTAAATGTTTAACTCGAAATCGCTGTTTTTGTATATTACTTTAACCGTTATGAAACCCAGAACTTTCAAAACCGTTTTGCAGTATGAGACTAATTTTAGCGACGTTGGAAGGACGGCTGAACCTGGGAATCGTTTCAAGTACTCTTTGTGGTTCATTACCGTGACCGTAGCGCCGCTGTCGACCTCGAACTGAACTTCATCTTCGTTTACCAACAGTGTGATGAAAAATTTTGTTCGATGCTGTGTATGCTCCGTATTTAGTATGTCGACTTCTTCCGGTACCGTGAGCTCGTCCAATGCCACGATTTCATCCACCTCTAACTCCTCCGAAATTTGATGCGCCTGCGCTGCATTTTTGGCTCTTCTGCACACCTTCGCGATGTGCCCTTTTAAGCTACAAAAAGAACAAATTTCATTAATTTTATCACAATGGTGTGCGAGATGTTTTGAATTACCGCATCGATAACATTTTTTCTGTGTATTTTTCGACATGGCTGCGGGCGTGGAGCTATTCTCGAGTGCTTCTTGTGCTGACTTGACGAATTTTTTTGCTTTCGTTTTCACCCCCAGAGCGTGCACTACTCCGCTCTGGTGTAATTCCGCGGCATCTCCGGCGAAAAGCTCCATGCCCACTGCGATCTCGAACGCTCTGTCTAAGTCTAGATCTCTCGTTTCGAGTAGCCTGTTCTGAATCTTTTCGCTACGTAATCCAAAAACAAATTGATTTCGCAATGCTGTGTTCAAAAAGGCCCCAAATTTACAGTATATTGCTAGCTTTTGTAACCCCGCCAAGTAATCCCTGACGTTTTCACCCTCGTGTTGTCGGCGCTGGTGGAAACGGAAGTTTTCCGCGATTTCCAATGGTGCTGGATTGTAGTATTGCTTCATGAGCGTGACTACCTCTGCGTACGTCTTTTCCAGTGGCTTCCCAGGGGCGACTTTGTCACACAAGGTGTCATACACCTCCGGTCCCATGAAGTGGAGTAGATAATGCAGCCGGTGGCCCCCGCGTACGTTGAAGATCGTGAACTCCAGGCGTTCGACCCATCGATCCCATTGAAATTTTGAGTTATCGAAGGTTTCGATAGTGAACACACTCTGGACCATCGTCGTGGTCGTGGTCGTGGTCGTGGTGTCTCCAAGTGCGGCCGTAGTTATCGACATCGTGGCTACGAGCGTCGACTTGGTTTCCGGTACGCCTTAACGTGCCCGGTCCGTGCGCCAGACTCGTTAGTATGGTGGATTCGTCTGTGTACTGGACTCGTGCTATACGCTGCTGCGTCGCTCCCCCTTCTGGCTCTTGGGCTCGCCTGAATCTATATTTTCTTTGTTCCTAACTCCCCCCCCCCCGGAGTCTTGTAACGTGGCCTCGCCCAATGTCTTTCACCGATCGCCAAATGCTTTCGCAATTATGTCTTTTTAGCGTTCGATATGCACCCACTTTTTGCACTTTCTGCACTTTTTGGTCCGTTCCTCCACTGGTTACCCGAACAGAGCTTCGGTTTTCTTAAAGGAAAGACCAACTCCGGCGAAGCACTTGTTGCTCTCGGTGAGGCCACGTGTTACGATGCAGCCACTTCGGTTGTTCTTTACTGTTCAGATATTTCGTAAATCGCGTAAGTCTTCGAATCCCATCCTCGTCGCCAATTGTTGTGTTCAAGCGTGTGGGGAAAAGAATATTAGCAGACACAGGAAACATTACGTAGTATGATTTCAGTTAACCGTTTATTCCCAACGCTTCGTACATGTATCACTCAGCGTGGTCGGGGGAAGAGCGCGCTCGCTGCTGTTACGCTAGCGTCGTACCGTCGGTACCGTCGGTAACGTCGTATTCTTGGTACCGACTCTACAGACACCATCGGTTATAAAACTGATGGCAGCGGAAAAACAAAGAGACAATTCATCGGTTATAATACTGCTGACAATCAATCCGGTGTCAGTGAAAAACGGATTTTGAACGCGGAATAAATCATCGTGTAAAAATAAAAAATAAAATAAAAAGACTCTCTTCCGTGTGAAACGAACAAGTGCTCTACACCAACGTCGCACCGAGATCAACACAAGGGACGCAGAGCCATAAATTAACGAGGGGCGCAAGGCCGACGAGCAGATCCGATCCATCGACGCACACCCGGACTGCAGGTCAAAACACCAGCCGCATCTCACGATAAGTCAAGTAGCCTAACGCCACTTGGCTGCAACCAAACATCATTGGCATGAGCGAGCTACAAGATCATCATTGAGTAAGTCATAAACTCATAATGTCTACACCAATCCAAATGGAGACTTCGGAAGCCCACCACCCACCTCAACAGAGTCAAATCTACACAACACAGATAACGATTCCACCACCAAATGCGCATAACTATGATCAAGCGTCTTTCGAAAATAATATACATCCACTACACGCTAATTATCGAGATTTCACAAGATATTTACCTGAGTTCGATGGGATGCCTAAAACATGTTCGTTAAACAATTTTTTGAGCTATTGCGATAACGCGAAAGAATTCATCCCAGCTGTAGGCGAACGATCAATAGTTACACTCTTGAAGAGTAAATGCAAAGGAATCGCTTGCGATAGTCTCGAAAGCGTTACAATAATAACAATCGATGAGTTCACAGACATCCTAAAACGAAAATTCATCCCTTCCAAATACCCTCTCACCTGGATCACGGAGATGAGCACATTTTCCCAAAAAGATAAAAAAACGGTACTCAGCTTCTAGAGTAGACTAAACACTCACTTGAAAAAGACAAACCAAGCCATCGATAATTCGAACTTACGTTCCATCGACGGAGCGAAAATTTTCGCGGAAGACATAGTGACTGATCAATTTCGAAGAGGCCTCAACGCCGCCTATCGCCCCCATATAGCATGCAAACGGTACCCAAATCTCGAAAGCATTTTCAAACAAGCAACGGATATCGAAAAAATATTAGGACCAATCGACCCAGAAAATACACAATCGACTTGCCTACCAATTCAACCTTTCAACAAACAAATCAAATAGTCAAAACGAAAACAAACCCGGAAGCTTAACCTTTCTTGCAAACCCGAGTAAATTCTGCAATTATGGCAAAAAGACAAACCACACAACAAATGATTGCTACCTTCTGGCAAAAGACAACTCACCAAAAGATGCTACAAACAGAAGTAACATATCATGCAACTATTGTAAAAAACCGGGCTACTTTATAAATCAATGCCGTAAACGAGCATATAATTATGGGAGAAAAGACGAGGCTCAAGCCGGAAAACAGCCGGGAAACGAATCAACGACCCCTCGACCAGGCGTCTCGACGGGCCCAAACACCCAATGACGCCAGACACAGTAAAATCGGAAACGAAACAAAAAATGCTCCGAGCCTCTTGTAACCTGAGCACACGAACGAATAACTACCACTCACCCACAATTAGCATTGAATCGGAAGATCTCAAGAAAACGCAAACATTATTTCTCGCAGATTCAGGCTCACAATTAAATTTGATCAAGATCGAAAATATTCGTCACCCAAATCTCATAATTTACGAATTATACGGAATTTCGATCATCGATAGACTCAGGACACTCGGACAAATTAACATCGCAATTCATGACCAGTCCGTAACATTCAATGTTGTCCCGGACGACTTCCCGGTTGAATTCGACGCAATCCTCGGTCATGAAACAATAGGAGAAAGTAAAGGTAGAATCGACTGGGAACGGCGATACGTATGAGTCAATAACGTGGACATCCCATTTACAAACACAGAATCATTTCTTCTGCGGGCCAGACAGAAAACGATCATGTTCATTCGAGTCGGAAACCCACTAGAGACAGGTTACGTACCGCGTATACCATTTCGAGATGGCATCCTTGCAGGCGAAGCATTGGTTAAAAATACCAATGGCAAAGCATACCTGTACGCTATCAATACCTTGAATGAGAACGTCTGAGTAGACGTTCACGTAATATCACTCTATCCTTTCGATATAAGTACAGACGAGAACGATCAAGAGGATGACCACACCGCAAATACATAGACCCTAGAGCACAAAAACCCTCGGACGCGAGAAAACCGTGCCAACGGAGTAATGAGTCTTTTGCGGCTTAATCACCTCAATGACGAAGAGCGTAATGCGGTATCTATACTCGTCGACGAATACGTAGACCTCTTTCATCTACCTGGTGAACCCCTCCCATCAACAAACGAATGCAAACATCGAATTCCCACTGTAGACGATCGACCGGTCAATACAAGACAGTACAGACATCCGCCATTCCAAAGACCGGAAATAGAAAAACAAATTAACGATCTGCTACAATTAAATATCATGGAACCCTCGAAGTCACCGTATAACTCACCAGTTTCGATAGTTTCGAAAAAAGCAGACTCAAAAGGCAATAAACGATGGAGACTCGTAATCAATTTCAGAAAATTCAACGATGTCACAATAGGAGATGCTTACGTTCTGCCGTTAATAACAGATATCCTTGACCAACTCGGCGGTGCGAAGTACTTCTCCATTTTTGACCTAGCATCTGGTTTTCATCAGATAGAAATGGATTCGAAAGACAAACACAAAACAGCCTTACGACCCCTCACGGTTATTACGAATTCAATAGAATGCCATTCGGATTAAAAAATGCACCAGCCACATTCCAACGATTTATGGACCTTGTTCTAAAAGGGTTACAGGGTAATGATTTATTCGTATATCTAGATGACATAGTAATCTATGCACGATCAATCGAGGAACACAAAAGCAAATTTGGAAAACTTGCGGAAAGATTACGTAACGCAAATCTAACTCTCGAAACGGATAAATGCGAATTCTTAAGAACTCAAGTAAGATATCTGGGACATGAAATCTCTGCAGATGGATTAAAATCCGATCCGAAAAACATCGAAGCCGTGAGAGAATTCAAAGTACCGAAAACTCCAAAGAACGCAAAAGAATTCCTAGGTCTAGCTGGATACTATCGCCGCTTCATAAAAATTTCGCAGCGATTGCAAAACCCCTTTCGGATCTCACTAGCAAAAATGTTAAATTTCATTGGACATCTCAACATCAATTAGCATTCGAAACATTGCGAGACAAGCTATGCTCAACACCGATTCTCCAATACCCAAATTTCTTGGAACCTTTCATCGTAACAACCGACGCATCCAACTACGCCGTCGGCGCAATCCTTTCGCAAGGAAAAGTCGGAGAAGACCCCATGGTCGCAGCCGCTTGAAGGGTCCTTAACAAGGCCGAAAGAAATTATTCCACTTTGGAAAAAGAAATAGTCGCTGTGGTGTTTGCCTTAAAAACCTTCCGACCCTATCTTTATGGCAGGCCATTCACCCTACTGACCGACCACCGGCCACTCGTCTGGGTAAACTCTATGAACGACCCGACGTCACGCGTACTGTAATGGAGAGAAAGATTAAAAGAGTTCGATTTCAAAATCCAGTACAAGCCAGGAAGAGTTAATACAAACGCCAACGCACTTTCTCGAAATCCCATAACTCTCCCTATCAAATTCAAATGGCGTACTAACGACACCCCATACGGAGGAAAAACTCTACATCCAAACCCAGGCATCACGCGAACATATTCGTCATCGGATCCAAGCGCCAATAATAAGAAACTCAAAAAATCAAAAACTACTTCGGAGGATGACATCACGAATGCTTCCCCACTAAATAGTTCAATATCTATTCCTCGAGCAACCGACTTCACAGATACGGCAATTCCGAGAGAAACGTACGTGAGTCCCGTTGCAGAGCGATCGAAAGAAATTAAAAATCAAACAATCTCGATTCCCCAAACAAGCAACCTTACAGATACGGCAATTCCGAGAGAAACGTATGTAAGCCCGCTTGCCAAAGGATCAAATGTAACTCAAGGTGACCGGCCTGATCAGCCGATCATCAAAGACCTCAACAAAAAGAGGCCACGTAATAAATCAAATTCTTCAGAGCATCAAGAATAAAATTCCTCAGAGCATCAAAAATCAAATCCTCCGAAACACCAAAAAACAAACTTTTCAGAGCATCGAAGACCAAGTTCTTCAAAGCAACAATCATCAAATTCCTCAGAGCATAAAAACTTGAATTCCTCGAAAAACCAGGAATCGTATTCACCAGAATATCGAAGGGAAACACTCAAAGTACTAGTGAAACGAAGAAGCCACACACGTCGGCATCTCCCCTTCGGGAACCCTTCAAAACCCGAAACTACATCGTCTTTGGGAGACGAGGATGATATTACCCACATGGCGCCGAGTAACTTCGCCACGCTCGGAACATCTTCATCTTCAGAGCAAGAATCAAGCGACAACGGCTCAAGCAATATTGTCATAAATTTCGAAAACCGCGCTCACGAAACAGTAGGACTCACTCCATCACCCACTGGACGTACCAAAAGGAAATTCCACCAAATGCCTAACCGTCCAGATAGTCATGGAAACACGAGTGAAGAAGCTCTTAGAGAGGATGAATTGTTCCCTCTTAACGAAAAGTCTCACGGACAATCACATCACTGAACCTATGGACGTAGGCTTTTCAAACGAAGATAGAAAATCAACAGATGAAAGTCACAAAAGTCAAGTCACGAGACCCCCAACTACCAACGTAGAACAGCGCACGGACGATATAACAGCCATCGCCAAAAAAGAGGAAACAGTCCTTTTAGCCACTCGTAAATCCTCCAGACCACGAAAATCCAAAAAATGTTTTTGCTGCCCTGATGCAAGCAATCACGCACACACTAGTCCCCCACGTGCACAAGTAGCGAAGGGTAAAAAAAAGGCCACCGAAGAGCACTTCACAAGCAAAAATGATCCGGAATTCTCCGGGCGAAGAACAAACCCCACCCACTCTTCCAAACGTTGCAAACGCTCCGAAAACGAATCTTTTCATCAACAAGAAAATGCTCCCTCCCCGACACCATTCAATAATCCACCCCCCCCCCCCCCCACGATAGAAAACGGGAACGACAATAGCAGAACAAATACCACTGAAGAGGAGCCAATAAACAACAACGAGCAACAAACGGAATTTTATTTTATTTCTGTTTTATTTCTGCCGATGGTACAGTCTCGAACGATATCGGCAAACGATTAATCGAGATGGGCTTGCTAAAAAATCTATCCCCAACTAACACCTTCGAAATCGGACAAGTCCTCATATCGGGAACACCAATGAAGCGAGTGTTTGCCCTAGTAATACAGGAAAACTCCACATCATCCTTAACGAAAGAGAATCTTACCAAATCCCTCCGAAATCTGAAAACAACGATGGCAGAATTGAACGTCAAATCAGCAGCATTTTCTCAAAAGCGCAGTAACCTTAACGACTCAGCATGGACAAAAATAAAAAGCATCATTAGAGAAATTTTTGCGGATACTGAGATCCAAATAACAATCTGCCGCGACGAAATTATTGTCCCACCAGAGCAAGACAGGCTCGACATCATAAAAGAATGCCACGAATCTCCAATAGCAGGTCATAAGGGCGTAACTAAAACATACAACAGAATCCGACAACAATATTTTTGGGACAATCTCAAAAAACAAGTAGAAGATTACATTCGTCAATGCGCCAGTTGCCAGAGGAAAAGTTGGTGAGAATTAATACCAAACAACCCATGGTAATTACAGATACTCCGATCAGCGTATTCGACAAAATTGCAATGGACATAGTCGGACCGATAACCCCAGAATCTGAACTTGGTCACCGCTCCATACTAACAATTCAGGACAACCTCTCAAAATTTTCATTTGCAATTCCGCTAAAAAGCGCGACCGCGCACGAAATCGCTTACGCACTAGTCACGGAATTCATATGCTTATTCGGATGTCCTAAAGTAATATTGACAGACCAAGGTGCAGCTTTCATCGGCCGTATAATGAAACCATTAACGAGGATCCTAAAAATTAAACAAATTAAAACGACAACATTCCATCCACAATCGAACGGATCGCTCGAACGAAATCATAAAGTGCTCACGGATGACCTGAAACATTACACCAATAAAAAAGATTGGCATAAGTGGTTACAGCTGGCAACTTTCGCATACAACACAAGCGTACAGGAAGGCACGGAATACACACCATTCCAGGTAGTCCTAGGCAAGGTAGCACGACTACCTTCACAACTTTCATATCTCGACGAAATCTTAACGTACGACGAGCACGGGAGAAATCTTGCGCATAATTTACAAGACGTTCAACAATTAGCTCGCAACAACCTCGAAAATGCCAAACAAAAATCCAAAACTCACTATGATGAGAAAATCAACCGCGTAAAATTCCAAATCGGAGATCAAATCTACCTGATTAAAAATCAGCGAATAGGAAAATTTGACGACAACTACTTAGGTCCTTATGAGATAACACAAACTTTCCCAGACCAAAACGACATCGAAATCGCACTAGGAAACAATAAGCGAAAAATCATCCACTGCGATCGGGCTAAACTAGCACACTAATGAATCAATCTCGCAGACCTAAAGCCCGATGTACTCACACCTGCACGACTCCTTCCAAATGATCTAAGCTCACCCATCGCGCCCCACCGAACTCCACTTCCACAAACTAGGTTAGAACATGCGACTATTACTTAAAACATATTTTAGTAAATAAGATAAAAATCATACGACTATCACTTGAAGACATACGTTAACAATGCGTAGGATAAAATCAAATATATACATACCTTTTCTTCTTCCTTTACCCTGTGGATAAACACCAGATAGAATCTAAGAATAAAATTAATCAAAGCGAAATGAAACTTCTCGCAAACATTATGGTACTGCATTATGTTACTGTATCAAATAACAAACAATACCTATCTCCCAATATACTTAAGCTACATTGTAAATCGATCAATGACGATGCCAGCTCACGAATCGTGCGATCATACCTTTCGATTACAATTATAATTGAATCTAATTGAGCGAGACGCTCAATCTTGAAGGAGGGAGGTGTTACGTCCCAGCCTTCACCTTTTTTTTCTCTCTCTTTTTGAAACCTCGATGGCAAATACGCTCGATAGCAGCACCCTCACTCATCGACCAAAAACTTATATTTCTTTAAAGCTATGCGAGCGATAGCCGAAACGTACCACAAGACCAAAAGCGAAACCGTCGCACGTAGGTCCCCACGCATAAACATAGCCAACGACAGACGAATTTACGAGAGGAGCGTACTCGCAGCCTTGGAAGAAAAACCCTACGCCTAGAGCACTCGAACAAAATGCAGGGACCGAACTACGCAACAATCCTACCTTGTCCTAAGACCCAAACAATCCCACGAGGAAAATTCGCTTGCGCCAGAACACGTCACCCGGTCATATCGCAAGACCCACGAAACCTCGATCGCTGAACCCGATCCTCGGACATAGAACAATGGCCGCATTCACCATAGCGATGACCTAATAAGTAGACGAACAAAACTATTCCCACGCATGACGCCGATCTATCACGTAAATCAACGTACATTCTCACGATTGATTAACCAATGACTAAGAAGCTCTGATCCGAAAATGCATTCCCCCGTAAAAGCTCCTTCTCCTACAACCAGACTTTCCTAATTTTCATATCACGAAGGAGCAGACACTCTGTATTCGAACTCCGAACGGAACAGTCGGCTTACAAGGCCCTTTCGCTCTGCGTTTCCGTGTAATCATTGTACGCGTAACTATCTTTGTACCGAAATTATAAGTTTGTAAGAGTTAAACGTAATAAACGTAAACTACATGAATTAAGACAAAATCTACGTATCTGAACATTTATTTGATCAACGATCAATCCACCGGGCGGATCCAGCTCTCTTACTAGAATCACGCACCTCAAATTCGTCTCAATCCAAATTGTTATTAAACTGTGTTCGGAACTCACGCGGAAGCCAAACAAAGACTCACTGCGCATTCAAATGCATTTCAAACTTTCGCGGTCTAAATCGGCAACCTCGCGAGCCCCACCTAAATCTCCCTCTGGGACGTAACAAACGGTCGTACCTGTCCACTTGACTTGTTATGATTTATTATTCCCCCTCCCCTGCTCTTATAATGGGTCGCATTGTTTGAATTTGTGATGGCGCCTGAGACGGACTTGTAAGTCTCATTGTCCCCCGTGGCTCTTTATGTTTTGGATTGCTTTTCAGCTATCCAAATCATGAAGAGTGACAAAAAATGTATTCCTAAACGTACTCTGCGCCTATCCCCTTCTTTTAATTTTAACTCGCTTATTTATTTTACGTTCTACCGGGTCGCTGCCCATCAATATTTACTTCCCCTCCCCTAATGCTAAGCGCTCGCTCGCAATTATGACATCATGTTTTTTTTATTCTGTTCATTTGTTTACTCGTTCATTGCTGATTTCATCGTCTTCGTCGCCGTCGTCTCTCAGACCCATCGCATGCCAATACGCTCGGCTTCGCTGTTGTCGTCGTCGTCGTCGTCCGCCGTTTCTTTGCCGCCTGCCACGCCCCTGTAGCGCCAGAAACGCTTTGCTACGCGGACGTCGTCTGCGTTAATGTTCGGGTTTTCCTCGTCGTCTTTCAGTTCCATGTCCAGCCAGCAACGCTCCACGACGCTGTTTGGCAACGTTGCCATCTTGGTCTTTGTCCGGTATTTCCTTCGAATACGACCACGGCTATAATTTCCGTGACTGGCCGCATCGGGCGCGGATTAAGTTCTCCGGAATGTTGCTGATAGAATTTTTCGTATGCGTCTAATATCTCCCTGCCACCGTCAAACTGGATTCCCACTGGGTTTCCTTTGGCGCTGACCGATAAGGTTGAACATTTTGGATGAACTGCGTTCCGGGGTATCCCCTGTCAATTCCTCGATGACGCATTCTCGTGACGGCTCGTATGAATCGCTCGGGAAGGCTCCCATAGATTTGTCTAGCTTTATGATTACTTGATTTTTGTGGGTGCTGTTCCCGACTGTGATCTTTCCAATTGGGTACTGATTCCACGACTGTTTCTTGATTTATTTGACGTACTCTTGTGACTAGGAGAGACTTTTGCTCGTGCGTCCTCTTTGTTTTGTTAGTCCTTCTGTTCTTTGGCCATTCTGTGCCCGAATTCGTTTATTATCAAAAATTCGGATCATCCCTAGTTGAATGATTTGCTCGGCATCTCGATCTTCCTTCTCATTTGGAATGTGCCGTTTCTTTCCAATCTTTTCTTCTTCTTCAAGTTTCTCTTCATCCGTTGACGTGCTTCCTCCCTGGTCTCCTGGGTTTCTTCATCGTCCGTTGCGCGTCGTGATGTTTCATTCACCGTGGTGATTGCCATCGATTCAGGCGCAACGTTTAGTAATTTCCCTGGTTCTGTTGTTGTCCGGCGGGTTGCCCAATTTGTGTTCCTGCCTGCCTGTGACTCCTGTTGGCCTCTGATCGGCATGTTCATGGTCGCTGGTCCCCCGGGCTGATGTGGATTCCATGGTGATGCGGCAGGATTCAGAGGGGGTCTTGTATTCCCATATCCTCGCTGCATCCATGGCCCTGGTGTCGCGTTGGCGGTTTCATATACCCCACCCCATTGTTGTTGACCTTGGAATGGATACCTCGTCCCGGATACCTTATCCCGGATACCTCGGGTATTCCGGTCTCCATTGTGGGCTTGGTCCCATTGGGCGTGGTCCCCTATACGTTCCAAACCTTTGGTTCTTCCACGGATTATTTTGCTGCCAGTTTAATTTGCTGGTCTCATGCCAACGTGGAAGGGATCTTCTAGCATTCAGGGATCCCGCTCCATTCATACTCTCCAACAGTTCGAGGAAAGTATCGATATTTTTGATACCACTGACTCGTACTATCATCCTGACAGCCTCGTTGAAATGGTTTGCCAATTTCCTAATGATTTGTTCTCCGTCGGACCTTGGCTTAAATCTTTTGCATTTCCAAAGATTTGAGTGGCATATTCGGTCCGGGTCATTCGGTGCCCGTCCCACTCATATGCTCCAAATTTGAGATTTCTCCGTACCTTATCTTGGATATCTTGGCTCCAATAACGTGCTCGGAATTTTTCTTCGAATTCTTCAATTGGCTCGACCCTTTCTTCGATGATTCTCCACCAATCCTTGGCCGTGTCCCGGAGTGACTGGCTGATGAGATAACGAAGATCGGTGTTTCCGGTAATTCTCCAGAATTCCCTGAAGTCCTTCAGAAACCGCATTGGTCGTTATTTTCCATCGCCATTGTACGTTGGTGGCTTTTGCTTTGCTGCATACGCCTGACTGACATCAAGCCCTTCTGTCTACGTCGCGTTACATCTGGTAGCTGAATTTTGGGTCTGAATGTTCTTCTCACATGCCGTAATTCGTTTGAGGTAATCCGTAACGACTTCTCCTATCTCCTTTGATGAGTGGAGGAACTGGGACATTGTCCTTCTAATTGCTTCCACTCGCGTATCAAAATCTTCGATCTTCTCGTTTTTTTTTCTTTTTGAGTTTCTTCGTGACTCTGCTCGATCATTTTCTGAGCAATCACGATTTTTCGTTCAGTCCGTTCCTCGATTTTGTTCATATCGTTTGCCATCTTTTTATTGATTTCTAATTCAGTTGACGTATCCTTACGATATAGTGGTCATCTTGTTGCTTAATTTCCGCCTGGGCAGTGAGGCGTTCCCTGCGCTGCTCGTTGCGCATGCTGTTCATGCCTTTTATGAGAGCCAAGGTGGTTTCGCTGAGCTCAGTTTCGTTGTCCTCTATGACTACCTCGGTATTGACCATGCTTTGACCGATAGCGAATGTTTTTTCATTCGTTGTCTTCGCTGGTCCTATTTCCGACAGTCGCACAATATTTTGCCGATCTCTTTGACGGGCTTCTTCTATCAACCCATCCGCCATAGTTGATTCCCAATTAAGGGAGGTTTCAGTATTTGCCTGCGTCATATTTGTTATTAATACCTCCTACGAGTTTTTCTTTCTTATGATCGAGTCCCTGTTTGGGCGCTAAATGTAACGGGTCGGAATTCGTCACAATTAATTTTATTTGTTTGGGACTCGATCAGGGAAGAAATTAGTTTAAACTCGTCGTTTTGGAGGTATTTGGTAATAAAATGGTATTTATTCAAATTTGATGACTCGATATAATCTAAAAAGCTCGCTGTATACAAGTATGGTATGTTGTTTGTGTCGCTAGAGTGTATTTGGTGTGTTTTAATATATCGCGTCTCGGTCGGTACAATACTCGAATTGCGGACTGGCTCGGATGATACACGGTCTCGAACACGATCAATGTATTGTGGGTCGGTAAATTTCTTCCCTCTCTCCTTTGTGTATTGGCGCTCGCGGCGCGTTGAGTTACGGCACGCTCTCGCCTATGTCACGTCTTGAGGGGACGTGGGCATATATTTTATCGCGGTTCCCTCTTTTTAGCCTACGCCTAGCGCAATAGCTCGGGATGAGGGTGAAAAAGGGAAAGGTGCATGCAAATATGGGAGTGACGCAGTGACTCGATTAAGAAATAAATTGATCTATAAAAATAATTAACAATTTGGGATTTATTGAAATTAACCAATTTAGTTAATTTCGTCAACATGAAAATACATAGAGGTTCGCTTACATTTATGATGCGCCGTGGATACGATAATCGGTTTACAGCGGTTGGGTTCGGGCCTCCACAGACAGGTCGGACCCCTCGGTTGCGCACGCTCCGTGACAATGTTGAAATTACACGTTGATACAAATTTTCACACATGCGAGTTTCACACGTACACACTCAACGAAGACAGTTAAATGATTTCTTACAGTTCGCGGTTTTATGAGGAACAATTTGGAAGTTCAAGTTTTACGTTTTTATGAGGAACAATTTCAAAGTTCAAGTTTCGCGTTTTTATGAGGAACAATTTCAAAGTTCAAGTTCGCGCTTGCTGTCAGGAGATAGATGTTCTACTTATTCCGATGAAAGTTGTTGGGAGACTTTGACTCAGCGAGTGATGATGGAACACTCTGTTGGGAGACTAGGTCTGAACGAGTGGTGATGGAACACTGACTTCAAGATTTTTCCATCCTAGCTTGTAGGATATTTTGGATGCTGGGATGGTGGGAGAAGAAGTTTCTCGAAAAGTGCATTTCCGTCATGCGTTAATTTTTTGATTGGTGGAAAGGATGTAGGAAACTTCCGAGTGCATATGATTGGTCGAGTAGGAAGGGGAAATATTTTTGGTGACTATGATTGGGTGTAGACTATGATTCGTGATCTCGATTCTCGGAAACTAGTCCGCGTCTCGTTATCTGGAGCGTTGGAAAAATATAGGGAGGAAAAAGGGCCTTGGTCGCGTCGCCGCGCTTGCCTCAAGATAGGCATTCTTGACCCAGGTGTGAGGCGCATGGGAAATACCAACGTAGTTTTATTGCCGGGTCTACTTTTCGGCATAAAGGATTTTCTTTTGGAGAATGTATATTTTTGTGGAGTAAGGATTTCGATATTTTTGTGTGTCTTCGTGTGTTGTGCGTGCTTATGGCTAAGGATTTTATCATCAACTGCGTTTGACGGTTGCGTGTAGACATGTTCAAGACCGACTGTGCTCTCGCGTGGGAACTTATGCGTCGCTCGCTTCTTATCGATATATTTCGTTTCGGCTGTGGTACGCCTAATTCTAAAGAAAATATAAGAACCCGTCGAAAAATGAGAATGCCGTGATCGCGTGTATTGAATTTCGTAGTTTTCCACGATTTCCATGTGGAATCGGGTAAGCCCGCGTTTTCTCTGGAGTGAAATAAAATAGGAGAGAAAAAAGAAATAAATAGCGCTTTTTCTCGCGACGTTACACCTCCCCCCTTTAGGATTGAGCGTCTCGCTCGATCGTAATCGTTGGGAGTGGTGATCAAAAGTATAATGGCACGATCGTATGAATTGGCATTGTCATTGATCGACTTACAATGTGACTTAAATACATTGGAAGGTTGGTATCTAATATGACGGTGTGACTTATAGTTATCTTGCGCTCAGGAGGTACGCCTGAATTGCATTATCACCTTATGAGAAAGCGTGTGTGTTTCTTTTTAAAAGATTTTCGTACGAATTTGTTTCTTTTTTTTTTTTTAATTATGCATATATTTTTTTTATTTCACTGTAAGATGTATATTTACGCGGTTTCTTCTTTCTTTTTCTTTACGGATAGATACTTATTTACTCATTTTAACTTATCTTACTTGACAAGTTTAAAAGAACAATAATGACAATAATAGTAATTAAAAAAAAAATGATTAATCATAATGATCTTTTTGTACCTGAATATGTCTTCTCGCGTGAACTCAACGGAAGGAATGTGATTTGGAGGATTTATCGTATTTTGGACTAGTGGAGATGTTAAGGTGGAAATCATGTGTTGCAGCGTTGGCCTTGGTATGACTTCTTGGTTCGGCTGAAGGGGCCGTCGCGAGTTTATAAGTTCTTGACCAATCTCTGTATCTGTTGAGGTTTTCCTCTTGCACCAGCATCGACGAGGTAGATCGGTCAGCCATACACAGTGTGTTGGCTATATGCATGGATCACCGTATCTACGAGGAGCTCGATTGGTCGCATGATGGGTAACATTCGGGTGAGACCAGCGCTTGCTGTACCGAATTAAACGAATTTTTCCCAGGTGCAATGCCAGATGGAGTCCGCTTGGTGTTATATATCGTTATTATCCAGGAGATATAACAACTTCTCCTCTTGATTGACAGTGTTTTGACCACTGATGCCCCGTGCCATATTGTTTAGGGCAGCGGGTTGCTCCACAGGAAACCTGATATGTTTTCGTACGTTGTCGATGTTCTTCGGAATAGATCCGACAGGGTGATTCTGGATTGGTGTATCGCCAAGTAGACTTTGTCGTCGGCTTCATGCTTGCAGGTAGTATGGCTTTGACAGGAGCAGCCATGAACTTGTACCAGATATCTCCGTAAAGGTAATATGGAGGAAGTAAGGAATTACAGGTTGTCTGAGTTCTTCTTTTGGTAATATAAGAGTTCGAGGAGCAAGGAGATATTTTTCGTTCCCACGAGTGACAGGTTGATCGTAATATTCTTTTAACCTGATCAGATTTACTTCTATTATTATGTAATGAATAACGTGTACTATTTCGCCAGCAAGTAGCACTATTTAAATCGACTTCTTCATTGAATTGTATGCAATTCGTCCGAGGCTTATACCACTAATAACAGCTATTTTTGAATATTTGGCGCTCTTTACTACAATGTTGCGTATGCATATAGTAATGTAATGATTTTCTAATATAATATAATAACTACGTATATAAAATTGAATTTTCATAAGCGATTATATCTAAGTTCGCAACAGGAAGTCTCTCTCAAATTGTGAAACAGTTATTTGGGCGTGGTTTGAATATAAGTAGTTTCCGGTGTTCTGTACTGAGGATACTGTAACTAAAAATGTAATCTGATTTTCTCTGGTTGCAAGTACAAAGGTGATATTGTTGATACTGAATAGATGATAACGGCCACCTGAAAAACAGGGTAATTATTATTATTATTTGTTTAATTAAGGTTAAAATCGGAATCGTCGATTCTGGTCGACTTGGTTTTTCTTTTCGGCTTTGTTTCGACGTTAATGTGCGAATACCGTAATCTATTCTCGCGAACAATGCGTGTTTTGTTGTAATATTGGATTTTCACATTACCCTTATCGAATTTCTCTAGGATCTTGTGTGGACCGGAATAATGGTCTCCCAGATTACCTGGTTTGGGACCTTTTTGGAGGTATACAAAGTCTCCTACTTTAAAACTTTTAGGATTGGCATTTTTATCATAGTATTTTTTTGAGCGATGTTTTGAAGAAACTTGATTTTCATGGGCGAGATTCCTGATTCCATTTATCCTTGTAATTAATTCGATTAAATACCCGCGATAAGTGGGCAACTGATCGGATTCTCTAAGTGGTTCTCTTGGTGGAACTCTCGCTAATTTGCCAAAAACTACTTCATATGGAGTATACTTTGTACTTTCATGAACGCTGGTATTATATGAAAGGGTCGCTAATTCTAGCCATTGATCCCACTCGTTATCTTTATCTGTGTATTGCTTCAAAAATTCAGCCAGTACGTGATGAGATCTCTCAAGGGATCCGTTAGACTGGGGATGAAATGCTGTTGTTCGACATCGCTTGATTCGAAATCGTTTAGCGATTCGTTTCATGAGGCCACTTAAAAAATGACTGTCTTGATTTGTAAGGAGTGCTTTGGGTGCTTCAAAGACACATATAAATCTTTTAATGAATGCATCGGCGACCGTTGTTGCCTGTGCATTTGGCAATGCGATCGCGACACAAAATTTTGAAAGGCTGTCTTGGATAATCAGAATGTATTCGTTCTGATTGGACGTACGTCGCATTGGACCTACTATGTCCATTGATATTTTTTCGAAAACCGTGCCTGGCGTATCCGTTATAATCATTGGCTGTTTTGTCTTTACTCTAACCAGTTTCTTTAATTGACAATCTAGGCATTGCTGAATTTTTCTCTGAATATCCGATTTCAAATCTTTCCAAAAATACTCGCTTTTAATTCTGTTATATGTCTTGGAGACGCCTTTGTGTCCTCCTATAGGGGACTTGTGCATCTCGTAAAAAATGGAATCTCGTTTTTCAGTTGGCACGTAGCGTAGTGTCCCTAAGCAGATGATTACTCTTGTTTCACTGGACTTGAATGTTTCTTTTATTATGTTCAAGACGTCAGCCCATATTAGGCGCTCGACGTGGTTACTGTGGCAAATACTCACTGATTGGAGCTTGAGATTTTCGCAAAGATCCTTTAATTCCCTTACGCTTTCTTTAATATTTTCTGATACGAAGGATAATGAACCAGAATACTCGCCTTTGATGACTAGGGCAATGTGATATTTTTTTCCAACCTGTTTACTGTAGGCACGACCTTCTGTTAAATTCTTCCAGAGGGGAAGTTTATTTACTTCAAATAATTTTTGCGATCCAGAGTCGCAAGGTTTTCCATTTGAGTCGACAAAATATACTAAATTATCGTTTCGATAGTGAAATAATTCTTTGGTCGTTACGCAATTTGCGATTTTAAATTCAGAGGTTCTATCTTCCCGGAGTGGGATTTCTTTGTCTTCAGAGGATATTGAGGCATTGGTGGAATCGGAATCTAGGTCAGTGGAGCTGTTGGAGTTGGGAATTTGAGGTGCTTTGCGCAGGTTAGGCCTTTCAGCTGATTCGGGGTCAGTGCCCTTTCGGGGTCGCCTAACACGCGCGGGCCTTGTTATCTCGGCTTCTGTTTCCTCGCTGCTACTCTCCTCGTAGTTTATGGCCCTACGATTTCGGAGCGCAAGGCGCCGGGACTTGGAGCGCGTATCTGTCTCCTTGGAGGCAGGTACGTCAACCATTTCCGATACATCGTCACCGAGTTTTTCTTCAACCTGTTGTTTTGTTTTCTTAGCTACCTGAGATACGTAGTTCTTCGCTTGCGAGCGAGTGACGACATTTATTTCTTCTATTTTGGGGGTTTCGTGAATTTCTGCTTGAGTTGTAAAACGTATAGGGTCTTCGTTTTCGCTAACACTGTTTTCTGCTAATTCGCGGAGTACATCTTGTACTATTTTATCTAGATTTTCATCGTTCTCCTGTTCGCAATGAGCGATGGCTTTGACATCCTCGAATTTTTCAATTGGGTTACGCGATAAGGCGTCGGCGTTTGAATTTAATTTCCCTGGCTTGTACACGACGTCGTAATCGTACTCTGAAAGTTTGAGTCGCCATTTTAGGACGCGTGTGTTCGCGTCTTTGGCAGTTTTAAACCAAACTAAGGGCTCGTGATCTGTAACGAGAGTGAACCTTCTGCCATAAATATAAGGTCGGAAGGCTTATTTCAAAAATTGTTTTTACATTCAAATTTTGGTTTTGATTCCCATTTTGATTTGGACTTTGTTTTTGATGTTGATTTTTATTTTGATTTTGTTTTTGTTTTTGATTTTGAATATTTTCTCGATTTTTTATTGTTTTCATTTTCTTTTTTGTTTTTGATGTTTCCTCGCTACTAGAATTTTTATTTATTTTTCCCTGATCAGTGCCCTCATCGGAGCTGCACCGGGGTTTTGATTCGACTTTTTCTGCCGAATGTCTTGGATTGGCCACTTTTGGGCCCTGGAATAGCGTAGTTGTCTTGCAATCTACGACTGAAATAGAAAGATCACGAGGAATTTGCATGGAATTTGAAATTGACATGCAATATGATTTTGGATTAGAATGATCGCAAGAAATTGGGATTAACATCGCGAGAAATTGGGATTAGCATAACGAGAAATCGGATTAGCATCGCGAGAAATTGGAATTAGCATCGCGAGAAATTGGATTAGCATCGCGAGAAATTGGATTTAGCATCGCGAGAAATTGGGATTAGCATCGCGAGAAATCGGATTAGCATCGCGAGAAATTGGATTAGCATCGCGAAAAATTGGATTAGCATCGCGAGAAATCGGGATTAGCATCGCGAGAAATCGGATTTGCATCGCGAGAAATTGGATTAGCATCGCGAGAAAATGGGATTAGCATCGCGAGAAATTGGATTAGCATCGCGAGAAAATGGGATTAGCATCGCGAGAAAATGGGATTAGCATCGCGAGAAATTGGATTTAGCATCGCGAGAAATTGGGATTAGCATCGCGAGAAATTGGATTTAGCATCGCGAGAAATTGGGATTAGCATCGCGAGAAATTGGGATTAGCATCGCGAGAAATCGGATTAGCATCGCGAGAAATTCGATTAGCATCGCGAGAAATTGGATTAGCATCGCGAGAAATTGGATTAGCATCGCGAGAAATTGGATTAGCATCGCGAGAAAATGGGATTAGCATCGCGAGAAATTGGATTAAGATTGCAGATTGTCGGGCAATCTGATTTTGTGTTTTTTTGTTTGATTTGGTTTTCCACGATGTCGAATTCCTGTAGTTTTATGACCGGCACGATCAGTCGTACGACGTCATTTGTGTGATTGAAAACCTTCAAATGGGCCTTTCCGTCGATATTTGTTGACAGTCGACGGATTTTTAAAGGGGGAATATACCCTTCCTTTAACGTGCGGTTTTCGACTTTCATGTGGAGAGAGGTTTCGAACGCGCGGGGATTTCTACTACCTCGTCGGGTTCGTTTATTCGTTTAAACGGCCATGCCTTGTCTTTACATTCAAGACATTCCGTCTTGAAATTTATTTTAGATTTTGCCGCAAAAAAAAAACAATTGGGACCTCAATGAACCGGGGTGAGGGATTCGAACCTCGTCAGGTATGATATACAATAAAGTTCGAAATTGTATTGTTTTTTTTTTGGTAATTTAGGTTTGTGATAGCACCACTGTCTGACAACATCGATATTTCTTTTTGTCGGTGCGCTCCGATACACACCGAGGGTAGGTTAATGAAATCTTCCGCGTTTATAGTGTACGTAAGATAGGTTCGGGCGGAATGATTATCGAGACTGGACGCGTTGAGATCGTAGGTTCTCGCAGCGCGGCTGCCTGAGGGGTATTCGGACCATTTCGCGAGTTATTATATTCGCGGGTACGGCAGTTTTCGATAGTGTGTCCTATCCTTTTACAATACCGACAAATGGGTCGCTTGGATTTAGGCGTTTTGTTCTTCAACAGACAACATCTATCTGCTGAATGCCCATTTTTTTGCATATTTGACAAACAACTGAGTTTTGTTCATTTAGAACCCTTTGGTACTCGTTGGCATTGAGTTCTTGATTTTTATTATTTTGACAGGTGAGAGTCGCGAATCGACAAGCTTCGGTCGCGTGATTATCTTTTTTGCAAATATTGCATATCCTTACAGGTCTAGTCGGAATAGCTCTTTCAGATTTGGTGGAACGCGATTCCAATTCCCTTCGAGCCTTGAGATCGCGTTCGATTCTAACCGCGTGATCGATGGCGGTGGGCATGTCTACGCACGGTGGGAGTCGGTGTTCGATCTCCTCTTTTAATCCGCGTTTAAAACTTGTGAGAAAATATTCATCCATTTGTCTCCTAAATAGTTGGTCCTCTTCCCCATTGTTAGCTAGTTTTCTTGCTTCTAATATTTCTCTTGCCTTTTTCCTAATTCTCGCGGCAAATTCCATAACGCTGTCGCCGCTTGCCTGGTAGATATTGCTGAGTTCTCCCAACAGCTGAATCTCGGATTTGTTTGGCGCGTATATTTTTTTTAGAAAATCTACGAGGTCTTTTACTGTCTCGAATTTAATTCCATGTATACTTTCTCTGGCTAGATCTTTCAATTTGTTCATCAATAATTTTACTAAATACTTCTCCGATTCGGCTGGAAGCATATCTTTGGCATCTTCACAACCGGTCGTAAATTCTGAGAAGGGGATATTTTTCCCGTAAAATTCCGGAACAACGCTAACAGCTTCCTTCAAAGATATTAATTGATGCGTTCCTAGGGCCATATTGTTTGAATTATCTGGATTTCCCTTAGTTGGTAATGCTAATTTTTTGATGGATCTTTTAGGAGCTTCGAGGCCAGATAATAAATTAGCGTTTGATCCACTCAATGCGTACCCTGTACTACGGGATTGACCTGGTTCGTCTTTTTCTGAATGCGGTAAATCCTCAGTAATGTTTAAATCGAGTGACTCGCATGTGGATTCCTTATCCATTAATTTGCAAAAGCACATACCCCTTTTTCAATCCCGGACGAGCCCCCAAAATTTATATGTCACGTCCTGAGGGGACGTGGGCATATATTTTATCGCGGTTCCCTCTTTTTAGCCTACGCCTAGCGCAATAGCTCGGGATGAGGGTGAAAAAGGGAAAGGTGCATGCAAAGATGGGAGTGACGCAGTGACTCGATTAAGAAATAAATTGATCTATAAAAAGAATTAACAATTTGGGATTTATTGAAATTAACCAATTTAGTTAATTTCGTCAACATGAAAATACATAGAGGTTCGCTTACATTTATGATGCGCCGTGGATACGATAATCGGTTTACAGTGGTTGGGTTCGGGCCTCCACAGACAGGTCGGACCCCTCGGTTGCGCACGCTCCGTGACAATGTTGAAATTACACGTTGATACAAATTTTCACACATGCGAGTTTCACACGTACACACTCAACGAACACAGTTAAATGATTTCTAACAGTTCGCGGTTTTATGAGGAACAATTTGGAAGTTCAAGTTTTACGTTTTTATGAGGAACAATTTCAAAGTTCAAGTTTCGCGTTTTTATGAGGAACAATTTCAAAGTTCAAGTTCGCGCTTGCTGTCAGGAGATAGATGTTCTACTTATTCCGATGAAAGTTGTTGGGAGACTTTGACTCAGCGAGTGATGATGGAACACTCTGTTGGGAGACTAGGTCTGAACGAGTGGTGATGGAACACTGACTTCAAGATTTTTCCATCCTAGCTTGTAGGATATTTTGGATGCTGGGATGGTGGGAGAAGAAGTTTCTCGAAAAGTGCATTTCCGTCATGCGTTAATTTTTTGATTGGTGGAAAGGATGTAGGAAACTTCCGAGTGCATATGATTGGTCGAGTAGGAAGGGGAAATATTTTTGGTGACTATGATTGGGTGTAGACTATGATTCGTGATCTCGATTCTCGGAAACTAGTCCGCGTCTCGTTATCTGGAGCGTTGGAAAAATATAGGGAGGAAAAAGGGCCTTGGTCGCGTCGCCGCGCTTGCCTCAAGATAGGCATTGTTGACCCAGGTGTGAGGCGCATGGGAAATACCAACGTAGTTTTATTGCCGGGTCTACTTTTCGGCGTGAAGGATTTTCTTTTGGAGAATGTATATTTTTGTGGAGTAAGGATTTCGATATTTTTGTGTGTCTTCGTGTGTTGTGCGTTCTTATGGCTAAGGATTTTATCATCAACTGCGTTTGACGGTTGCGTGTAGATATGTTCAAGACCGACTGTGCTCTCGCGTGGGAACTTATGCGTCGCTCGCTTCTTATCGATATATTTCGTTTCGGCTGTGGTACGCCTAATTCTAAAGAAAATATAAGAACCCGTCGAAAAATGAGAATGCCGTGATCGTGTGTATTGAATTTTTCTCGCGACGTTACACCTACGGCGCGCGGAGACTGCTGGGCGTCTTTCCCTAGATCGCGCGTGGCGCTGTCGGTCCCGGTACACATTCCCGAGCAGCATCGATCGTGGCGCGCAAGGAGCCTAGAGTAAAGGAGTCCAAACTCCCTATCCTAGCCTGTATGTACAAAGTGCTTTCAATCGGTCGCAGAGATGTAGTGCTCCATTCCGCCGCAGGCGTCGCTAGTGTTCCCCAGAGCCCATAATATATAGTAATACAAAACTGCATAAGGTCCGAGCTCCTTCCCAACGACCAATCACAAAACTGGGGTGGTCGTGTTTCTCTCTCGTACTCACCTGGAACAGTCATGGTGCGTTCTCTCTCGCACACCCGAACGATAATACATCCAAGTAGGGATTCCTTCTATTATAATATATAATAATATTGTGTACATATATGTAATAAATAAAATGTAAATAATATTAATGAAACAACTTGTGTCGTTTTATTCACATGGGCTCATTATATAATAAGCACGTCAGATATAATAATTATATAATAAGTACAACACGAGTTATTTTATTATGGAAACTTATCATTTGCCTGTTATGTTTAAAAATATAGCTAATTATAATGAAACGCGAATAAAGCGATAAACCAACCGTAATGTATCTCGTAATGTATTTATTATTCGGATGCGCGTTAGTCCGTTTTCCTGTACAATAATAATAATAATAATGAATAATAATAATAAATAATAATAACATGTACATTACATGCAAGAAACCGGGCGAATGCAGGAATGTTGGCTCTACATGCAGGGGTTGTATTTTCAACACGTGTTTATTATATGTATACCCATGAAAACTCGTTATTTGCTAGTTACGTTTAAAAATGAAGCTAAATGTGAATTAAATTAAACGATGAACCAACCGAATAAGCCGTCAAGCCTAATTGAACCCCAAGCGCGGCAATCACTTAAATATGAGAAGATTATTTTTATCGGCAAATGATTGTGTGACGAAGTTGGTAGAACGCTATATTACTGTATTGAAGATCCTGAGTTCGAGCCTCGGTAGTTTTAATTTTTTTCTTCTGCATTCGTATGGGTATCTGGTTGTACGAGCGAATTGAAGCAGTTTCTACCGATCAAAGAACTCGTCCGATCCCAAAAGGACTCGAACAAAAATAACATGGACGAATTAATTTTTTAATTTACTGCCATCAATAGTTGAAATTTCTTTTATAATTCGCACCTAGTGTTTACTTTTTCCCTTTATCACATTGACTCGCGAGGAGTCACATCCATTATTATACACATAGTTCGAAAGCTGCTGTGTTGGTGTACACGACAGATATATTTGTGTTTGGCAGGCGCAAACAATTTTGCCGCCATAACACGTTCAGTTTCACCTTATGCAGTTTTGTATTACTACATATTATGGGCTCTGGAGAACACTAGCGACGCCTGCGGCGGAACTGAGCATTACACCTCTGCGACCGATTGAAAGAACTGTTTGAGGCGGGAGTGTCGACTCCTTCTCTCTAGTCTCCTTGGTGGCGCGCTATCCCCTCTTTTCTAACTGTCGCTCGTGGCGCGCGGTGCCGAGCGCGCTCTCATGCTACATGCCGTCCCTCAGTCCCCCCACTCTACGGACCTTCTTACTCACGACGCGGTGGATCGCGGCGCGCTCTCGATTGACGCGCTACGGCGCGCTTTCCTCCAATCACTCCCCGTGAGCGTAATCGAATATCGCGCGTCGGTAACCGATTACACTAACTTTGGCTGACGCCGTCGGATGGTGCCACGTACCCGCTTACGATGATATTACCGCTTGTTATGTGTGTTGTGTCAGTGTGGTGTTTCAAATTGCGATGCCTCTCCGACTTTCAGGTTCTCTTGATACTTTCGGTAGCTCTTGCGGAGATTTTTTGTTTTACAGTTGTATGTGTGTGTGTGTGCATTGTCGCCTGGCTTTCGGATACTTCCTCGCACTTCCTATTCTCCTAATACTAATTTTCTATCCCTCCTTTCGTAATTTATTTCTCCTTCGTTTATTCATAATGTTTTTTAGTGCTCTCTTTTCTTATTCTTAACGCGGTTTTTGTTTCCGTATTTATTAATAAAACACTATGTCCTAATTTTTTTATGTTTCTTAAGGCTCCCCTCTTTCAGCTTTTCCCCTCCTAGAAGGTGGTTCTCTGCTGAGCGGTACTGCTTAATCCACTTAAAAAGTCTAACTCAATACTGGCGACTTCTTTCTTTTCTTGTTTTAGAAGGCTCCCCTCATTCAGCTTTTCCCCTCCGAGAAAGCGGTACTCTGCTGAGCGGTACTGTTTGATCCACAAGGGATTAAAGAAGAAGTGACGTTCCTCCAACTTTCCTCCTCTTTTATGCCCATATTGTATTGTTTATTGTTCCTCTTCCCTTACTAATTACCCATCATCCCCTTTATTGTTAAATTTTCCTTATATTTAAATAAATTTATGCTTCCTTTGTTTCTTTTTATTGCTTTCTCTGTTTTCTTTCCAACGACTTTTCCTCTTCTCTTACTACTTACCGATGGTCACCTTTTTCTACTGTTTTTGTTTATTTTTTCTTTTTCTTTTTCTCTCTTACTTTTTATACCTTCAGTTTTTGTGTTTACTTGTGTCCTTAAAGGTCGTACCTGTCCACTTGACTTGTTATGATTTATTATTCCCCTCCCTTGCTCTCATGATGGGTCGCTTTGTTTGAATTTGTGGTAGGGGAATGGCGCCTGAGATGAAACCTGTACGTCTCAGGCGCCATAAAAAAATATATATATTTTTTAATTGTATCTGCTACGGCGAACGCTTCGCTAATTGTAGCTTCCATGTACAGGGATTTCCCCTTTTTATATTTCCCACCATTTTCTCCTATCCACAACCCTAATCGATCCCCACCTTGCGGCCGCAGCCGACTTCCTCCTCTGTAGCGCATTCACCATGACATTTTCTGTCATGGGTATAGGGAAACTGCGGAAAACCTATACCAATACAGCCGGTCACGAGTTCGCTTCCCAGCCTCGGAGCTAGTCGCGTTTCGTCGAGAAATCGCTCACAGGCTACAGCCATACACACCCGTACCGGTCCGTGTGCGCGACATCCGTGTAGAACTGGAGCTACGTCACGCCTGTGTTTTTATTTCTCTCCGAAACTACGAGACGGTGATTCGAACTCGCGACCTCCCGGTGTGTTGATTTCAGAGGCAAGCCGCTAACCACTAGACCAGCACATCGGTTTATATACAGAGGGTGACTTTTATAAGGTTTTTTAAAGGCGGTGCGCGGTGATTTTGCGACTAAAAAAATACGCTTTTAAATGGTTATTCAAGCTCCCTTTGAAAAAAAATATATCGTATTTTTGGCATGAACAGTATATACAAGAGAAAAAAGCGTAGTCTGGAAAAAAAATGAAAATTCCATTTTGCGTGCAGGAGAATGTAGTCTGGAAAATTCCGAATACGAAACACTCCCGAAAAACTTTATTTGTGGCCCCCGTCATGGAGAAAAAATTATCAAACATACGATTTAAAGTCGATAAATCCGAATTTAATCAGTGGAACAAATGAACTAAATCAAACACGGGCGCGCTATAAGAGGTGCTAGTCTGCTGACATCACAGCTGCAACTCCCGAATGTTCGGCTGTCACAGGAAATTGGTCCTATGACACGCGGTCGAATAGAGGCATCTGAATGTGTCCCTATCCGAGAACGTCATTAAAAAGAATGTCGATTACGAAATTTCGAAATTTTCGATTACTTTGAGAATAAATAATTCTAGCAATACATTTTAAAGTCATTTGGCGTAAAATTAATATTTTTTACCAAATACTAGGAGTATTTTTGTTTTTTAATGTTGCATAAATAATCTGAACATTCTGTACTTACATAATTTTAACATCTTAAATTCTAAATATAAAATTTTTCTACATAATAATAAATATAAAAATAAATATCGTAAAATTCTGTAGTTACAGAATTTTAAGATAATTTATGAAACATCAAAAAAACAAAAATACTCGTAGGATTTGGTAAAAACTAATAATTTCACGCGAAGTTAATTTAAAATTAGGATTATTTATTCCACAAGTTGTTAGCGAATCGCATATGATTTAAAATATTATTTGCGGAGCACGAAATCCTTGAACATATTCGAAATGGACATTATTTTCAATAAAGTTCACAATCTATCGATTAAGCTCAATCGGTTATCTTAACCCTCAATCCGTGAAGGTATTTGAGGCACCTAAATTCCGTGAATCTGGGTCGTTTTCATTTATGCACTACCAAATCAACAATTGTCAATGAAAAAAGAAACTGAAAAAATGCATGGTCAATTTTAGTTTTAAGGCTTTCACGGCTCTTTATGTAATGAGAACAGTATGTGGCTTCCGGATGGAGGCCGTGTTGAGGATCAGCGTTGTGCCGACGTTTCGCAAACGTTACAGTCTGCATCATCAGGGCTGAGAGCTCCGAAACTGAAGCTCTCGTGTCTCAGGTATTCCTTATATAGTTGCAGTCATCGTTCCGGATCGCTGCACCAGCCAATCAGATGTTTTAACTGATCAGCTGGTCAATTAAAAAACCGGGAGGACGGTGTGCCAAATAGGATTGACGTGATATCCTCCATCTCTGTTTAGATTGTCCGGATGTTTTCGGATTTCCAAGCCTTCTCGGTGTTTCCTGGAAAAATAGCTGTTTGATGGGGCCAGACTTTGGGCTTTGTCGAACTGGATGGCATGACCAGTCTCCATCCAATGTTCGGCCAGCGCTGATTGTGTAATATGGCCACATTTGATACACCTTTGATGTTCTTTGATCCGTGTACTGATCTTCCTCCCGGTTTCTCCTATGTACACTTTACCGCATGAGCAGGGTATCTTGTATACTCCTGGTGCACTTAATGGTGGTCTTTGGTACCATCAAGTGGTACCAAAATGTTTTCAATTGAAAAACCCCTTTCCATCAAAACAAGCCAAAACTATCCTCCACCAGGCCTCGCTGAGACTGGTGAAAGAGAGAATATCTGTCACCAAAAAGCTTTTGGACCAAAATTCCCAAAAACTCCTTAAACTTCACCTACGTCTATCTGACTCTTTGGAACCACAGCTGTGGGAAGATCTTGACCGTGTCACTCACGAACAAGCCCTCCACTGTGCAGACCTAAGATCCAAGAATCAAATAGAAAAATTCAGGAAACTATGTCCGCAATCAAAGCAGCCCATCCTAACCCACACAGTTAAAAACCTAAGTAACCACACACTCTCTGCAGCTGAAACATCAGTCCTCGCAAAAGGGCACAATTTCGCTATTACACCGACAGAAATTCCAACCAGAGAAATCATCAGCCAGGTGGAAACGGCCATCTATCGTCTCCCACTGGATACTGGCAACGACATCAGGAAACGGATAAGCAATATTCTACACAAGGCAAAACCTCTGCAGCAGAATATCACGAAGGAAGAACACCTTGCTCTTCACAATTTGAAGAAAAACAAGGACATCTTAATACTACCAGCTGACAAAGGGAATGCAACTGTCATCATGGATAAAACGGACTACTGCAGTAAAATTTTGAACCTGCTCGAGGACACCAACACGTACAAGAAATTATCACGTGACCCCACATCGAGTGTAGAAAAGAAAACAACAACACTTCTAAAGAAGGCTGGTCTATCAGAAAACCTAACCAAAGCCCTAACACCCAAGGAATCCCTACCACCCAGGCTTTACGGTCTGCCAAAAATACACAAAAACAACATCCCACTAAGGCCCATTGTTAGCAACATAGGCAGTCCTACATATCATTTGGCACGTTTTCTCTGCAAACCTTTGCAGGAACTCGTAGGCCTCAACAACTCCCATATCCAAAACTCCCGGGATTTTGTGAACAAGATCCAGACTATCAAGGTACAACCAGAAGACATTTTAGTGAGTTTCGATGTTGTATCCCTGTTTACAAACGTCCCAACCAATGAAACCCTAAGCATAGTTAAAAATTCCAAAAAAGTTGCCCCTAACCTACTGCCCCTCATAGAACATTGCCTAAACTCTACATATTTCCAATTTCAATCCCAATTTTATGAACAAACTTCAGGCGCAGCCATGGGTTCCCCTATTTCTCCTATCATCGCCAACATCTTTATGGAGAACTTCGAGAACAGAATTCTGCAAGAAGCTTCCCTCAAACCCTCCACCTGGTTCCGATATGTCGATGACACCTTCGTCATTTGGAGTCACGGCAAAGAAAACCTCAATCATTTCTTAAGCTTCCTCAACTCCCAGCACCCCAATATTCAATTCACCATGGAGATAGAACAGGAAAATCAAATCCCTTTTCTGGATGTACTGGTTCAACGGAAAAGCGATGGCACTTTGGGCCATAAAGTTTACCGGAAGCCAACGCATACGGATAGATACCTCCATGCTACGTCCCATCACCACCCTTCCCAAAAACAGTCGGTCATAAGCTCTCTGGTCTACAGAGCTCTAGCGATCTCCGAACCAGACTCCTTGGAGGTTGAACTAGAACACCTACGAAAAGCTTTAGGAGATAATGGCTACAAGCCAGGCAACATCGAAAGAACGATCAAAAATCTAAAAAGAAAAATAGCTGATCCGAAAACGGTTGCAGCACCTGATGGGGAGAATGAAGGACAAATAACCGTAACAACTTCCCTTCCATACCTTCAGGGCATAACCGATCGCATAGGAAGGGTCCTTGCAAAACATAACGTGCGAGTCATCTTCAAACCTCAGAAGAAACTAGCACAAGTGATTCCGAGTGCAAAAGACCAAAGACCACCATTAAGTGCACCAGGAGTATACAAGATACCCTGCTCATGCGGTAAAGTGTACATAGGAGAAACAGGGAGGAAGATCAGTACACGGATCAAAGAACATCAAAGGTGTATCAAATATGGCCATATTACACAATCAGCGCTGGCCGAACATTGGATGGAGACTGGTCATGCCATCCAGTTCGACAAAGCCCAAAGTCTGGCCCCATCAAACAGCTATTTTTCCAGGAAACACCGAGAAGGCTTGGAAATCCGAAAACATCCGGACAATCTAAACAGAGATGGAGGATATCACGTCAATCCTATTTGGCACACCGTCCTCCCGGTTTTTTAATTGACCAGCTGATCAATTAAAACATCTGATTGGCTGGTGCAGCGATCCGGAACGATGACTGCAACTATATAAGGAATACCTGAGACACGAGAGCTTCAGTATCGGAGCTCTCAGCCCTGATGATGCAGACTGTAACGTTTGCGAAACGTCGGCACAACGCTGATCCTCAACACGGCCTCCATCCGGAAGCCACATACTGTTCTCATGCATGGTCAATCTTTAGGCCGTACTTCTCAAGGGAACATAGGGTTCTTGTCTTTCTTATGTTACATTTTTTTAAATTTAATATTAAGCAACCAGCGAAGAAAATGATCTTGGGCAGGACGAAAACGACCCAGGTTCGTGAAATGCGGGTTAAAATTTTCTACTCAATCGGTTAGATTTTATCGAGAATTCTGACGATGGTGCGAGAACGACGGTAGGAGCATTGTTTATTTAACAAAGATAAACTCAGTGCTCGGAATGGTTCTTGGGGCCTCGATCGGACATTCCCGATATTACTGCCACGAATTCCTCTCCGACTTTATCTTACTTCTGGTCAGATTGGGTCGAGAAGTCTGACGATGCCGCGAAAACGACGGTAGGAGCATTGTTTATTTAACAAAGATAAAATCGGTGCTCGCAATGGTTCTTGAGGCATCGATCGGACATTCCCGATATTACTGCCCCGAATTCGTCTCCGATTTTATCTTACTTCCGGTCAGATTGGATAAGGAAGTCTGACGATGCTGCGAGAACGACGGTAGGGGCATTGTTTATTTAACAAAGATAAAATCGGTGGTCAGAATGGTCCTCGGGGCCTCGATTCGAAGTAGTTATACTAGGGGGGTTCTAGAAAATATTGTGGAGGGGGAAGCCGAAGGGAGGGGTTCGGCCATGTGGTGGGGGAAGTGGTTAGCCTATGGAGAGGGGGAAGTGGGTGGTGAGGAGTTTATTGAGAGGGGGAGTGGGTTGTGGGAGAAGTGGGTGGTGGGGGAAGTGTGTGGAGGGGAGTATGCGGCGAAGGGAAGGGGGTGAGGAGTCTATAGCAAGGGGAGGGAGGTGTCTGGCTGTCTCGCGAAGGTCTAGGGACCCGTTTGGGGAATTGGGGGAGGGGTATTTGCGGCTCGCGGAGAGAGGTCGGCGAGTGACGTCACGCGGGGAAGAGGATGCCCAAAATCATGGGTCAATGCCCAAAAGCACGAGAGGATGACAGTTGTAGGTGCGGGCCAAGGGGGGCACCGGAAACCAGGGGACATCGTACACGATGCGTCGCTTTTCTAAGAGGGCGTTATTGATACAGGTGAATCGTTTCCAGACAATGGCGAGAAATTGTGTCTCTAATATGCAGATATACATGTGAGAGCCAGCGTTGATGAAACTCGCTTGAAAATTGAGTCAATAGAAATGTTAGATGTGAAATGAAGTCATCGCCGATAAAACTCATTTTATGCACCAGTAGTAACAGACAGGCTCGCTCTTCCAAAATTTTGCTGCATCCGGGCCTTCTTTTCAAATAAATAAGATCGAGGTATTTGCATATGCAAGGCACTTGACAAAGTGTGTGTGTGTGTGTGAGTGTCGCAACAAAAGTTTTTGTGTAAACAACCCAGGAGTGTCGCAACACAAGTTTTTGTGTAAACAGCCCAGATCTTCATTCTGTTCCATCGTTTTCCCACCATTCTTATTGGATTGTAATATATCAAAAAACTATGGTAAGGCGGCACTTTTCTAAGATAGAGGGGAAAGATGGAAATTCATTTTTCCGAATGAAAACGGCTTCTACCACCCAAAGCCTCACACTCTGAATCGGGCAGTCCCATTGCCCGCATCATCTCTCGAATACTTCGTTTTAACTCGCGTGAAAATGGCTGAGATTGTTCCACAATTAGAACAAAATCTGCGTGATCAAGCCACACTTATAAATTCGGTGGAAGAGTATATAGTGTGGGAGCAATAATGTGATCAGTGTATAGAGTCGTTGGAAACAGAAAGCCGAATTAAGCGACCGCGATTATCGCTCGGAAATCAGCAATCATTGGTAGCACGAATCGCTCGCTTAGAAGGTTTAAAAAATGTTCTACGCAGACGATTTTTACATGCGGGCTCGGGACACAGTGATCGCGGTTTGATCTGGCGAGAAATTGATACGGCGTTCAAAAATCGTGTCCTGACTGGCTGCGTCATCAATAATGATCATATTGAACCTCGCCAGTTTCTCGAAGACGCACGTGATATGATGCTTTCACATGTGCAAGACATTACCAGCAAACACTTCAGTGTAAAAGTGAATACAGTTCTCAATGGTGAATTTGAGGCAGGTGACAAACGTGCAAATAAAAGTATCAACACGAAGAACTTTGAACTTTTTACTACATCTGATTTGCGTGAGTGGTATACACAACGAGTTGTCGAGCCAACTCTAGCATCCCTCGAAGACTTTCAAAAACGTGATAGTGGGTGGGCATTATTACGGATACTAAACTTAACTTTGAATATCAATAAATATAATCCAATGCGTGCTGGGTGTGAAACTGTTTTGTCGGGGGAAATAAACCTGAAGAAAGCGGTGGTGAATATAAAGTCGAAGGATAACGCATGTTTCGCGTGGTCAGTTGTGGCTGCTCTTCATCCAGTGCAAACAAACGTACATCAAGTAACTTCATATCCACACTACTCAACTGTACTGCAACTTCAGGGCATTGTTTTCCCAATGACTCTCAATCAAATCAAAAAATTTGAATCGCAAAATAAAGTTTCAATCAACGTATATACATTCGAAAAGAAAAACATCATCCCGATTCGAGTATGCAGCCAAAAGCTAGATAAACACATCAATTTGTTATTCGTGGAGAATTCCTCGGACCACAGCGTGGGACACTGTGTCTGGATAAAAAATTTATCCAGGCTTGTGAGTAGGCAGCTGAACAAAAAAAACGGGAAAAAACACATCTGCGATCGATGAGTAAAAACCCCACTCGAAAATATACCTATGAGTAATTATGTATTTGATAATATAAAATTGATTTTGCCGTTTTGTTACAGGTGTTTGCACTACTTCTACACGGAGAACAAATTGCGAACACATGAGGTGGATTGTTGAAAATTGAATGATTGCGCCATTCGATTACCTAGTGCAATGGACAAATGGCTGACATTCAAAAACTTTCAACGAAAAGAGCGACTTCCATTCGTGATTTACGCCGATCTCGAGTGCGTTCTGGCAAAGGTTGCCGACAAAAATATATATCAGCATCATGAAGTGTTTAGCATTGCGTACTATGTACATTGTTCGTATGACAATTCATTATCAGGATACCACTCACGTCGCAGTGCTGACTGCGTTTCATGGTTCGTTGAGAACCGTAAAAATTTAGCTCTGCGCATCAACGATATTTTATCGGATAATGTTCCCATGATACCTCTAACACCAGATGAATGGGCAGAATATCGAAGCGGCACTCAGTGTCATATATGCGAGAAACCATTTGTCGAAGACGACATACGTGTTCGCGATCATTGTCATCTGACTGGACGTTATAGAGGCCCCGCTCACTCCAATTGCAATTTGAATTATAAGCAGTCTTTTTTCATTCCTGTAGTTTTTCATAATTTGTCTGGTTATGACGCACATTTCATCATCAAGGAAGTAGCCACAGCGTTCGAATGAAAAACTGACGTGCTTCCCATAACGAAGGAAAAATACATTTCTTTCACGAAAACAGTTCAAACGGCAGGCAAGTCACACCAGATTCAATTACGTTTCATCGATTCATACAAATTCCTCAATGCAAGTTTGGATAAACTGGCATCATTTTTGACAACGGACAAACTCAACATTTCGCGGTCACAATTTCATGACATATCGATAGATAATTTTATGCTATTAACTCGGAAGGGTGTCTTTCCTTATGAATATATTGATAGCGTAAACAGATTGCATGACTGCCACCTACCACCACGAGATGCATTCTACAGCAATTTGACCGGTGACACTGTAAGTGAGAACGAATACGCTCATGCCGTGGATGTATGGGATCGATTTTCTATTCAAACGTTAGGTGAATATAGCGACTTATACCTGAAGACCGATGTTTCGCTACTGGCTGACGTTTTTGAGAACTTTCGTAATACCTGCATCGAAAGTTACAGGCTCGACCCCGCGTATTACTATACTCTTCCCTGATACACCTGGGATGCAATGTTAAAGCATACAAACATTAACTTCGAATTGCTCAACGACGTTGACATGGTGTTATTTGTTGAACGGGGTATACGCGGTGGTCTGAGTCAGTGCTCAAACAGGTACGCGCATGCCAATAACAAGTACATGGAATCGTTCGATCCATCAAAGTCTTCATCATACTTGATGTATTTCGATGTAAATAATTTGTATGGATGGGCAATGTGTCAATCATTGCCTCATGCTAATTTCCGATGGATCAATGACTTGTCAACATTCGATTTATCATCGATCGCGCTAGATTCCCTGACAGGCTACATTCTTGAGGTTGACTTAGAGTACCCAGAATGTCTACACGATGCACACATGGACTTGCCGTTTTGTTCAACACATGGTAAACCACCTGGAAAGCAACAAGAAAAACTGCTTGCAACCGTGAATAACAAGGAACGGTATGTTATTCATTATCGCAATCTGCAGCAGAGTGTACGCCATGGTCTCAAAATAAAAAAAAATCACAGAATACTGCAATTCTCCCAATCACCCTGGCTACAAACATATATTGAGCTTAATACACAGTTCCGAACCCAAGCGAAGAAAGAATTCGCAAAAAAATCTCTATAAATTGATGAATAATGCAGTGTTTGGGAAAACTATGGAAAAAGTGCGCAATCATGTAGACGTTAAGCTTTTGACACTATGGGAGGGCAGATACGGTGCAGAGGCAATGATTGCAAAGCCAAATTTTCATAGCCGGAGCGTTTTTTCAGAAAACCTTATTACTGTCGAATTACGCAAACTGGAGGTGAAATTCAATAAGCCGATATATGTGGGTATGTGCATACTCGACATATCGAAGACATGTTTATATGACTTTCATTATGAGTATATCGTACCTCTGTATAAAGACAAATGTACGGTGTTGTACACCGATACGGACAGCCTCATATACAACATTGAGTGTGAGGATGTGCATGATGACATAAAGCGCAACATTCATCGCTTCGATACTAGCGACTATCCCGCGGATAATGGGTATGATATACCGCTTGTCAACAAAAAAGTCCCTGGACTAATGAAAGACGAAAATAATGGTCGGATAATGACGGAATTCGTCGGGCTTAGAGCAAAAATGTATGCGGTGCGAGTCGATGGCAAAGACGATACAAAGAAAGTAAAAGATGTTAAGAGTAATATCTATGCAAGAACGATCTCGTTCGAGGATTACACGAAATGCTTAAACGAACAAATGGAAATGACTCGCCAACAATCGTGCATAAGATCGAAGGTACATGAAGTGTACACCATGAACGAGACAAAAATTGCTCTAAGCCTGCACGATGACAAACGGTATATCATACCCGGAACCACGAAAACGCTACCATGGGGGCATTTTAGGATACAATCGTAGCATGTATTTTGTAAATGTTTTAAGAATAATCGACTCTGTAAATAATTGTTTTGTAAATAATGAATTGGTTTGTCAATTTTTCAAGTGGAGAAATAAAGAAAACCCCATTGTAATTTACTATACTCACGATATTTTTCTCCACGTCTTCCTAACACACTTTTGTGAGAGAGACAGGTTTGAAAAAGCCAGAAGGAGAAGGCTGCCCAAGCGAGAAAACACATGCTACGCTGAAGAGAACGGTCGACCCTTTGCGACACAAAGGCCTCGTCATCTGGAATGAGTAAAGAGAGAGAGAGAAGAATCATCAAATTTAAAATATTTTTATTGTCCGCTACAAATCAGATTTGCTTATCCAACTATTGTGGGTACTATCGAAACCCAACCGTTTTACAAACATGCGATTACCACGCGTCTTCAATACTTTTTCGATGAGATAAATATCAGGATGTTGAACTTTAAGTAGCTCCTGATCGTAGAAACCACCTGCAATCGGTTTATCGTCATAGTCCTTGAGGTGAAATGTTACAGGTTTTGTGTTTTTCACTCTATATATAGTAAATATTTCCGTTGTCCAGTTCGGTGTGTAACCCTTTTCGAAAACACTCTTGAATTTACTGATTCTTACTTTATCACCAATTTCGAATTTTGATGTCTATGACATTTTCAATGGAGTCTTATTATAGACATGTTGTAGTAGCTGTTTCTCATTTCCAGCATTGACATTTCGCGGTTTCATCTTAATCGTGCGGTGCACGGAATCATTATACTCGGCTACTAATTTATCAACTATATCGATCCACCTATAATTACCACGAATACTAAATTGTACCCACATCTTATTTTTCAATGTACGATTAAAACGCTCGCAAATGGAAGCTTTTGAATTGCTATATGTTGAATACATGAGGATATTGTACTTTTTCATTAAGGTTTTAAAGTCACGATTATAAAACTCTTTTCCTTGATCCACGTGTAACTTCTGCGGTATGCGTCCCTTTACGAGTATCGACTTCAGTGCGGTTGATGCATCTTTACCATTCTTACTCCGCATTGGTACGGCCCAGGCGAATTTTGAGAAAGTATCGATGACGGTTAGGAGAAATTTATATTTGGAGTTTTGATGTGCGTACGACGACATATCGACGAGATCAGCTTGCCAGGTCTCATCCAAACCACGGATGTCCACATGCCGACGCGGATAGTTTCGGCGAGCAGGTTTGTGCAGCACCCGCACGAGAGCGTTCTTTTTCTCATTCATTTTCCAGTCTTTTCAGTCGTGCATCCAGTTCAGCAATGATGTATGAATTGCGAATCACCAAGTCTTGTAGAGTTTTGAGATCTGCATCGAGCGTCCTCGCAATATCTCTCATTGTAGCTTCTAATCCATTAACCAACAACAGGTTACTCTCATTTATTTCTTTACGTATGTTCTTAATGATTGTTCGAGATCTTTTATGTAAAGCACTTAGATTGATAGCATCGTCTTGTTCTTCCGGATTATACGATTAGGCGATATTACACAATCGTTTTTGCCCCATGTCATAATGACCATCTGCGGTAGTTCTAAACCCAATCTCCGCTCTGCCTGGAGGACCTTGCTTATTGAGGACGATATTATTTTTCAGTTGGCGTCCGAACACATCGACTCTCATGTTGATAATGCGTGAAATTTCAAATGTTAGGTTAATAAATAATTTTGGCTTCACGCAATTCTTCAACAATCGATATAATTTAATTTGAATGTGATGAATTTCCAGCTGCTTGTGATGCTAGAAGTAAGCGAAGACGATCTACTAGCTCATTGGGACTATCCCAATAAATGTAATCCAATTGGGTATTTTTTCTCGCCACCTTATACTTTGGCATACCCTTTCCCATGTGCTCGTGATGATCAACTATATTTGCGATATAAGTATCGAATTTGTGACCGACACTATGTCGAATAGCCTCACCAGGCTTGTAATATTTTTTGTGAGCATTCGTGGAGATAATGATTTTTTCATAGTTTTTCAAGTCATCCGGTGTCAGAGCTTCGACGTTGGGAACTTTTTGAAACAATAGCTCTGCTAATCCAACAGTTTTCGGGTAGGTTGAATCTCGCACACGAATATTTTGAGAATCGAAGAATATAGGAGAATCACCAATCATTAATTTGTTGTTCGCGAGGTTCCGTACACCATATGAGACATCTAAGCTTGTCTTTCTATTTGTACGTAATAAAAGAAGATATTCACTGATTAAATCATCAACATTTTGGGTTGGTGAGTCATCATCATCGTCATATACCAGCTTAAAAGAGTCTTGTGTTTCACTCTTGAAAGAATCTTGTGTTTCGTTCGCGAATTGGGGCGAGACACCATTCATCAAATATTCCACATCATTATCCATTACTTTTTCATCTTTAACTTCCATCTTTACCACCTCGTTGTTTTTGTTTGACACTAATTGTTCCAATGGTCTCACTATAGGTTTAAAGACCTTTTGCATTCTCTGCTCATCGATGTCTCTTCCGATCTTGAGTATTCGATGCTTTCGTCTGATTGCATCGCTCGCCTTGGAGATTTCACGCAATACATCTTTTTCCCTCAACAGCTGTTCGCTCTTCATGTTGTCGCTATCGGTGTGTACATGATACTGTCTTTTCGCAATCAATGACGGGTCATTTATCGAGCGTCAGAAAATAATCAAAACCTTGCCTATATCGACCCTCGTTAATATTGGTATCCTTATCGATTGTGATGAATGCATACTTGTCGGAATTCCAACATTTCGTGCACATGTTTTTAAAGCATGTATAAGACATATCCGTATTAACATGATCATTGTACACGTGCTTGAGATTCGTATCATCCTGCTTGAAAAGCACCACAAAATTCGCATTATCTCTCACGAGATGTTTGGGGATACGAGTGTATGTCTGACGAAGATAGAGACTGTCAACAATCTCATGTCTTCCCATGGAAAAGAAGGCTCTCACATTATCCTGTTTTTCACACGCTATATCATCAAAAATGAATATAGAGTTGGGTTGTGCGTCACTTGGTGCTATAACTTGTTCATGCACATTGAATGGATAACACTCAACGCCACTCACAGGTTCGAGTAATCGTTCGAGCAACTTATATTTTGGCTGTTTCAGCGACTTGGAATACAGATAAATATTTTCAAATCTCAAACCATTGGGGTGTATTACGAGAGTGAGCAGTGCATTCGTTTTCCCACAATTCGATGGACCACAAAAAACGGCGCGTATGCTATCCGGCAATATATTTCCATGACGTTTTTGCCTCTTCATTCTTCCATCGTCGACAAATTTATCAAAATTTATTACGGGAAGCCCGCCTCCGAAAGTTTGTTTCTTGGACGCCATCTCACACACGACTAATGGAAATTCAATATAAAAAGACATTTTATAGGGATTTTCTATCAGTCGAGTATTGTCCTTAGTCATGATCGTTCATGGCAAGAGCGGTAAAGGTTTTGTCAACCAACTAATCAACAAACTCCCTGTTGAATTACATTTGCCTGGGTACCAGTATTGTGGGCCGGGTACGAAGCTGGCTAAGCGCCTTGCTCGTGGTGATCCGGGAATTAATCCGTTAGACGCGGCTTGCAAACAACACGACATTGCATATTCAAAAAATCCAGATAACTTTGAAGCGAGACATTCAGCAGATAAAGTGTTGGCCGAACAAGCTTGGCACCGCGTTACCGCTAAAGACGCTAGCATCGGCGAGAAAGCAAGTGCTTGGAGTGTGTCAAATATTATGCAGACAAAGAGAAAATTTGGCATGGGGATGAAGGGAGCAGGTAAGGGCGGCGTTTGTTTGAAAAAAATTATTCGTGCTGCGAAGAAGACGATGATTCAAAGTAATGATCCGCATACGGTTATTAAATCGGCTCTAAAGGGTGCTCGTGTAGCGGTAAAGACTGAAGGTGGCAAAGTGCGCGCACCGCGGGTTCTACCTATACCTCATAAAATTGGTGGTTTATTGCCGTTTCTGATACCTATATTTGCAGGTCTCAGCGCTGCTGGGGCTTTGTCGGGTGGTGCGGCTGGTATAGCCAAAGCTGTAAATGCTGCTCAAGCGGCTAAACGTGAATTGAATGACAGTAAACGACATAATCGAACAATTGAAGCGATTGCTTTGGGTAGGGGGTTACATCTGAAACCGTATAAGCAAGGATTGGGTCTTCATATCAAGCCAAAAAACGTCAATTAACGCTACCACACCGACCGTTGACCGACATCGACCTACTCAAATATGCAAGAGTCGTGAAGGTTCCACATTTTCGTGGCGTGTACATGCGGGATACATTACCAATGAGCGGGCCACTCAAATATGAATCAGCGATTGTGAACTTGGATGAAAATGTAGGCCCTGGCACACACTGGGTTGCCTACAAAAAGACGGGATGGAAAGTCATGTACTTTGATAGTTTCGGCGATCTTCCACCACCATCTGAACTCATGAGATATTTTAGTGTAGGTGGCGTGAACTATAATTATAAGAGATACCAAGAATATGACACGATTGAATGCGGACATCTATGTCTCAAGTTTCTTTGTCAACAATTACGATACAAAGACAAATACATGCTATATATACGTGGAGAATACGGCTGAGAGTTTAGTTATCAAAGTACCAGCGTCATGGAAGATAGTTTAACATTGATCATATCTGGATCGTCATCCATACTCGAGGCGCAATACTTTCCCCCTATAGAACTCTCACCAAACAAAAATTATACTCTCGGTCGCGTGGAACTATTAACATTCAACGCTATTCCAAATATAGACATTAACCACAACAAACTTTACGTAGGAGATGAGGTGTTGACAATACCTACGGGTAGCTATGAAATAGAGGATATTGATACATTTGCGCAAGCCGAGCTGTCACAGAAAAACATCAAAATCAACATCAAACCTAATAATACTTTGCGGAGTGAAATCGAGTGTGATCATGGTGTAAATTTTGAGCCTGAATATTCGATTGGACATCTACTGGGCTTCACAGCACGTAAATTGGAAGCGAATAAAAGACACGAATCTGATCTTCCAGTAACCATTCTCAAAGTGAACGCCCTACGGGTTGAGTGCAATATAACCGCTGGTGCCTATATTAACGGACAAAAAGTGCACACCATTCATGAATTTTTCCCATCGGTCCCTCCAGGATATAAAATCATTGAGGTTCCATCACACGTCATTTATCTACCAATCACAAGCCGAACGATAGACACAATACAACTTCGAATAGTGGATCAGGACGGTGACTTGGTGAATTTCCGCGGTGAAGTACTCACAATACGGCTGCATATAAAATCATAATGGGTATAGTCTTTAATAGAGTCACTAATAACACTAAACAACCATGGGTAAAAACAATCAGTCGTCAGCCTGCACCCAAAGTGCTCACACCTCAAACCCCGCTACTCTTGAAGAATTTGGGTCTGAAAGTGCGTGGGGACAGCGTGTAAAACATTATTTATTTTATGCTTTGTGCATCTGCTGTGTGCAATGGAAGAAGAAATCGTAAAGATTCAGGAGCCCGTAGTCTTCGACGAATCCATCACACATTGTGAAATTCACGCTCATCAACCATATGCATCTTCAACCTTTAATAACAGCGATGAAATACGTATTGCCATTTAAAATCAAGATCTATCCATCCTGCCAAGCAAAAGTTCCTTGCACATCTGTGGAAAATTATCTAAGCGTGATGGGATGCCGACCGCTGCCACAAGTCTCGTCAACAATGCCACCTGCCATTTGTTCGAAGAAGTGCGATATGAGTTGAATGCCATAGAAATCGATCGTAATAAGAATGTCGGTATTACGAGTGTAATTAAAGGATATTCGTCTCTCAGTCCAGCTAAGAGCTCTATGCTCGAGAACATGGGACGGCTCGATGTTGAAGAGACGAAGCAGATTGTTGATGTATCGGGAAATTTTGATGTGTGTATACCACTGAGCATGCTGCTCGGATTTGCCGAAGATTATCGGAAAATTGTGGTGAATGCCAAGCATGAGCTAATTTTTACGAGATCGAAGACTGATGATAATGCTATCATGCAAACAGCTCCCGAAGACTACAAACTCGTATTGCATAAAATCGAATGGCTTGTACCGTATGTAACAGTCTCAGATCAACGAAAAATTCAGCTATTGAAATTTCTTGCCAAAGATGTACCAATTTCCATGAGTTTTCGAACGTGGGAATTGTATGAATATCAACTACTCCCCGTCACCTCTAAGCATGTGTGGTCTGTCAAGACTTCGAATCAGTTGGAGAAACCACGATATGTCATTCTCGCGCTGCAGACGGGGCGAAAAAATATGAAAGAGAGGAATGCGAGCAACTTTGATCATTGCAACATCAGCGATGTCAAGCTATACCTAAACTCCCAATGCTATCCATATGAAAATCTAAACCTAAATATCAATCAAAATCAGTATGCTTTACTCTACGAGATGTATACAAACTTCCAATTCACCTATCACAACAAAGAAGCTGAACCATGGCTAAATAAGACGGAATTCTTAGAAAAAGCCTCCCTCGCCGTCATTGACTGCTCAAAGCAAAATGATTCTCTTAACCCATTAACGCCCAAGAATCGCGATTTTTTCCTTCAATTCCAAGCCAGATTTTTATTATATAAAAAAATCATAAAAAATGAAGAGATACGTTCCCTAGTATTTTCGGGGGTGCTCTTTCAGAAACTGGGGTCAAAATCGGGTTTTGTCCATTAGGAAAAAAAAATATGGCGGCTTTTAAACAAAAAAGTAACAGGAAAAATCGATGACACTTTTTTTTCAAATTTTTTTTTTCACCTCGAAGCCGTTGAAAAGTCCGGTTTTTTTTCAACCATGGGTGCATAATATAGTGACGATTGAACAATCAATTTTTTTAATTCGTCGTTGTCAACATTTTCACCCCCAAAATGGCGCTTTTCACCCCCTGAGTGACACGAAAAATTTCTCAAAATTCTGAAATTAAAAATGGCGGATCTAATATGGCGGACACAAATGCAAAAGTTCATTTGAATTGGATAAAACGTGGCACTCGGGGATTTCCGAGGTCGCTGATTATGATTCTGCTCTCAAAATTTGAAAGCCTTTGGGTATTCAAATACCTGAAAATACCAGGTATTTAAATACCCAAACGCTTTCGAATTTTGAGAGCAGAAATATAATAAGCGACCTAGAAAACCCTCGAGTGCCACGTTTTATCCAATTGAAATGAACTTTTGCATTTGTGTCCGCCATATTGGATCCGCCATTTTTAATTTCGGAATTTTGAGAGCAGAATCATAATCAGCGACCTCGAAAACCCCCGAGTGTCACGTTTTATCCAATTCAAATGAACTTTTGCATTTGTGTCCGCCATATTGGATCCGCCATTTTGAATTTCGGAATTTTGAGAGCAGAATCTCAATCAGCGACCTCGAAAATCCCCGAGTGCCACGTTTTATCCAATTCAAATGAACTTTTGCATTTGTGTCCGCCATATTGGATCGGCCGTTTTGAATTTCGGAATTTTGAGAACAGAATCGTAATCAGCGACCTCAAAAACCTCCGAGTACCAACTTTCGTCCAAATCCAACTACTTTTCATTTGGGACACCGAGCGTGAAATTTTTCGTGTCACTCAGGGGGTGAAAAGCGCCATTGGCATATTCTATGCACCCATGGTTGAAAAAAAAACCGGACTTTTCAACGGCTTCGAGGTGAAAAAAAATTTTGAAAAAAAAGTGTCATCGATTTGTCGAAGTGTCATCTGTTTTTTTTGTTTAAAAGCCGCCATATTTTTTTTCCTAATGGACAAAACCCGATTTTTACCCAGATTCTGAAAGAGCACCCCCGAAAATACTAAGGAACGTATCTCTTCATTTTTTATGATTTTTTTTATATAATAAAAATCTGGCTTGAAAATGAAGGAAAAAATTGCGATTCTTGGGCGTTAATGGGTTAAGGCCGGCCCCGTGGATGTGCGTCTCGAATTTGAATTGAAAACGAATATTCCGCCGAAAACTGCTGCATTCTGTTGAATCCTCCATGATCGTATTGTCGAATATAATCCGATTAGTCGTGCGGTTAAAAAATTGGTATAAATCTTGTCAACTGTCTGCGGACTCTTCAGTCAATATGGAGCTCGTCGTCGATGTGCAGGGGTTCAAGAGACCAATCAACGATTTTGTCCTGAAGGAGATTTCCATCGTCAAACTTCACGATAAGACGGCTGAACCGCTAACGTTTGTCTTCAACGCACCATCTGCATGGAACTCGTTACCAGACAAATACAAAAAGACAAACAAATGGTTGGAACACAATTTTCACGGATTACGATGGGATCACGGTGGTATACCATACGGGGCAGCTAGAACGATAATTCGAAACATCTTGCAAGGAGCTCCTACCATCTACGTGAAGGGATTCGAAAAGTGTTCATGGATATCAAGATTCACGGATCCAACAACCAAAATTGTTGACTTGGAGACCCTGGACTGTCCCTCGCTGCAGAAGTTGTCAAAAATCTCCGACTTCGAATGTCCCCATCATTCTTTCAATATGAAATACAATTGCGCCAATGCGAATGTAAAATCACTGAAAAGCTGGTTGAGCGTATATGAAGCGCTGCGTGAGCGGATGATTGTTAAATAAAAACCTTTTGATATATATCTTTTCCGATTGTATTTATTTTTTACATCCAACAGCAACTTGTAACATTTTTATACTCGATGAAAGCTATCCTTTATACATTGTGGTGAGCATGTTGAAAACTCAACGATGGTGGCAACCGATGATACCATTGAACTCATCATTTCCGACCGGCACAATTGTGTGCTTACTGTTTATTGAATGCGATGCTGCTGTATTGTCCACCATAATAGTTCATGTTCATGATTGCGAACTTTTTCCAATATATTCTCGAACATCTTTGGACCCTGATTGAAGGCCTTCATTAGCCGTGCTGGTAAGAAGACGGCGAACTCGTCCATGATGTCCAGTACGTAACGCTTTGCTAATTTGGTGTGGGCAGCCCTCATGTCGGAGATTGGATAACACGATGGAACCTTGAGACATCTTCTTCGTTGGGAAGAATTCCACCGTTTTGCTGACAATGAGAAATCCATTTTTCATCGACGAAACAACTTCAAATGTGTTGAGGAACGTTTATTTCTTCTTACGAATAGTATTGTCTCCCTCACAACACTTTTCACAATTCCGCTGCGGAGGTGCGGGGCCATCAATATGATCCAACATCTCAGGTGTATTGTAATGCTTCATACATGGAAGATTTGATAATATTTCACTGTCGTTTCGATGATGTTCTGGCAAACGATCCCACAGCATACCAATGTGTCGACTCCAATATTTTATGAGCAAGGTCTTTGGAACGTGTTCGAGCTCATTCTTCGTCAAGTCCCACGGGTTCTTGGCTGGGTGCACTGCATACATACTCGCACATGCAAACATCTCAACGTTATCTTTCGGAATGAATACAAGACCGAATGCAATGTAATTTTATAAGGGCCTCCGTTACTATAGCTGCATCGAAAGTTTATCTGTAAAGTCTTATTTGACATCTAGCAGTAAAATTGCATTAAGTTGCCGAGAGTGTATCATAGACGCTGGCTTTCACATGCATATCCACATGTTTGAGAGAAATTCACCTGTATCAATAACGCCCCCTTAGGAAAGCGACGCATCGTCTACAATGTCCCCTGGCTGCCAGTGCCCCCCTTGGCCCGCACCTACAACTGTTATCCTCTCGTGCTTTTGGGCATTGACCCATGATTTGATTTCATTTCACATCTAACATTTCTATTGACTCAATTTTCAAGCGAGTTTCATCAACGCTGGCTCTTACATGTATATCTGCATATTAGAGACACAATTTCTCGCCATTGTCTGGAAACGATTCACCTGTATCAATAACGCCCCCTTAGAAAAGCGACGCATCGTGTACGATGTCCCCTGGTTTCCGGTGCCCCCCTTCTCCCGCATCTACAACTGTTATCCTCTCGTGCTTTTGGGCATTGACCCATGATTTTGGGCATCCTTTTCCCCGCGTGACGTAACTCGCCGACCTCTCTCCGCAAGCCGCAAATACCCCTCCCCCAATTCTCCAAACGGGTCCCTAGACCTTCGCGAGACAGCCAGACACCTCCCTCCCCTTGCTATAGACTCCTCACCCCCTTCCCTTCGCCGCATACTCCCCTCCACACACTTCCCCCACCACCCACTTCTCCCACAACCCACTCCCCCTCTCAATAAACTCCTCACCACCCACTTCCCCCTCTCCATAGGCTAACCACTTGCCCCATCACATGGCCGAACCCCTCCCTTCGGCTTCCCCCTCCACAATAGTTTCTAGAACTCCCCTAGTATAACTACTATCGGACATTCTAGATATTACTGCCCCGAATCCGTCTCCGATTTAATCTTATTTCCGGTCAGATTGGGTCAAGAAGTCTGACGATAGTGCGAGAACGACGGTAGGAGCATTGTTTATTTATCAAAGATAAAATCGGTGCTCGGAATAGTTCTCCGGGCCTCAATTTGACATTCCCGATATTAATGCCCCGAATTCGTCTCCGATTTTATCTTACTTCCGGTCAGATGGGGTTGAGAAGTCTGACGATGGTGCGAGAACGACGGTAGAAGCATTGTTTATTTAACAAAGATAAAATCGGTACACGGAATGGTTCTCGGGGCCTCGATCGGACATTTCCGATATTACTGCCCCGAATTCGTCTCCGATTTTATCTTACTTCCAGGCAGATTGGATGAGGAAGTCTGACTATGCTGCGAGAACGACGGTAGGAGCATTGTTTATTTAACAAAGATAAAATCAGTGTTCAAAATGGTCCCCGGGGCCTCGATCGGACATTCTCTTTTTCCTCCTTCGAAATTTTCTTTTTTACGTTTCCGAACCCTTCTGTTGTTTCGTCTATTCTTTCCACTTTCATTCTTTCCCTTATCATTACTGGAGTCGCTTCTATAACCGTATCATTTATAACTTTTTCTGAACTATCTCCCTACTTTGGACGTCCGTAATGAATCTTATTCTCCCACTTAGGCATTTTTGCCATTTTCTGCCATCTCGACTCCTCCACCCTGCGTACTTTAGGCTAATTGTTTCTCAATCAAATCAAGTTTCCCCTGTTTTTTGTCTGTACGATCCGTCGTAGCTTTGACAAGTGTCCGCTGAGTGGCGTGCTTGCAGCAGGGGGATTCCCGGAATTTTATACATTGACGTGCGTCTGAGAAGCTACGAACTTACGAACATTGTGCATCAAATGTAAATCCTTTCGAATTTGTACGGACACACGTGAGTATTTTCATCTTTATCTTGTAATCTACAATATAAACCGAATGTCATATTTGATTGTGCAATTACGAAAACGTGTTTTATTTTGTCAACATATCAATATATGAAATATATGCAAAGAACAAGAACATAAAAATGGTTACGGAGAGGTTATGATTTATTATTTATCATGCGTTTGTTTGGTTCTGCGTGAGTTAATTATTTAATCATTTAGGCGACTGGAATATCATGATCAAATGCCAATATTTAATAGGTAAATTAATGTTTGCTAATTCAAATTTGAAATAATTTTCCTCAATTCACTACTGTTTTTGTCTCTTATTTTTTGAGTGTATGCACATAACTGGACAGGTTTTAATACATAGCTCGCAGCTTCTCTATTCTTTTCATTATCCATGTGCACTGCTCATAACCCTTTTTTGTGTTTCTGCTAATGTTTCCTTCTGCTCGACTATCTACTCCACGACTATTTTCTTATTGGTAAAGGGCTTTTTCAGGCGCATGATTTCTTAACATTTCTTTTATAGTGGAATCATGAGTGAGCGTCACAAAACTCCGCGAGCTTTTGCTAGTGGCTCTCAGAAGAGGAAATTGCAAGCAGAACGTGTGAAGAAATCCGAAGAAACTTTAGCTAAAACACCCAAATTGACCAGTTTTTTTACGTCGTCAAATAAAGAAGAAATCCCTCAAGATCCTAAAAAAACAACAGGAGATCCAACAGTAGATGGAGGTGTGGTCGATAGTATCCAAGATCATTCTGAGGCTGAGGTTTCATCAGGCGACACCACACAATTTTCTAAAACTGAATATCAGACCCAAGAGCAAGCAGAATTTTGCGGTCTCAAAAATGACATAGGTCTTTGGCCTGTTAGTATAACAAAGGAAATGATAGAATATTGGGCGAAAAAAGGTTCCACAGAACTTCAAAATTGCGATCAAGTATCTCCGCAGAATTCAGTTCTTCAAGATCAGCCGCGAGATAATTCCAACCTTGTTCGGAAATGTACAAAGAACATGTTTACACGCCGCAATAAAAATCAAGAGACCGTCAATCGATTCTGGCTTTGCTTTTCTCCAACTACGGGGAAAATATATTGTTATGCGTGTAAATTAATGTCCACTCAAAACACCAAACTTAGTGGAGAAGGCTTCAGTGACTGGAAGCATGCATCCGATCGTCTAAATGAACACGAGATTTCGAAGACTCATTTGGAATTAGTAATGAGTTTAGTGCAATGGGGAAAAGTCACAGGACGTATCGATCAAGAGCTAGCGATACAAGAGGCACAACAAATCCATTATTGGCGAAAAATCCTCAGAAGTATCATTAGTACCATCAAATTCATTGCTGAACGCGGATTAGCCTTTCGAGGTGACAATGAAATTGTTGGCTCACCGAGAAATGAAAATTTCCTGGGAATGTTGGAATTGCTAGCCGAGTATGAACCAATCCTGGCAACCCATTTGAAAGAGCATGCAAACAAAGGGAGTGGCCATGTCAATTACCTTTCGTCCACGATTTGCGAAGAAGTGATCATTTCTATGGGTGAGAAGGTACTAACTGAAATAGTATCCAGAATAAAAAAATCCAAATATTATTCTGTATCAGTGGACTCTACTCCCGACGAATCTCATATCGATCAACTAACTATAGTTGTTCGATATATGGAAGGATCGATGCCAAAAGAAAGATTTCTCACCTTTTTACCAAACTGCGATCATACTGGCGAAGCCACAGCAAACGCGTTACTCAAATTTTTAGGTGACCATCAAATAGACATTCTGGACTGCCGCGGCCAATCATATGACAATGCTGCAAACATGAATGGCAAATACAAAGGGATGCAGGCTCTTATTCTGGAGAAAAATCATTTATCGGCGTTTGTACCATGTTGTGGTCATTCTCTCAATTTAGTCGGAAAAGCAGGTGCTAACTCTTGTCCATCGGCAGTTCAATTCTTTGATTCCGTTCAGAATTTATATACGTTTTTCACAGCAAGTACGAAACGATACCGAATTCTGATTGAGAAATTATCGGAGAAAAAAAGCGGGCAGTTTTACTTTTTGAAAAAGCTTAGTGACACTCGTTGGTCTTGTCCAGCTGAAGATACGAAAGCCATTGTTGACGGCTATTCGGAAATCGAAGAAGCCCTAACCAGCATAACTTCCGATAAGGAGCAAAAAGACATCGTGAGGAATGAAGCATCGCAACTTCTACAAAATATGAGTCGTCTCGAAACCGCTTTATATGCAATCTTTTGGAACGATATCTTGGAGCGATTCAACGCTACAAACAAGATGTTGCAGGACCCAAAAATGATTCTTGAATCTTCAATGCGTGCATTAGAATCATTGAAATCATTCGTGGAATCCAAAAGAAACGATTTTGATAAATACGAGGAAGCAGCCAAAAAATAGCTCACACTGAACAATACGTACAATCACGCACGAGGACAAGAAATGTGAGGTTGAATCCGCTCGATTATATGAAAGCACAAGACGCAAATCTCTCACCGAAGGAGAAATACAAAGTATCCGGCTTCATCCCAGTGGTCGACCAGCTGTGTGTTTCTCTGACTGAAAGATTGCACGCATATGAAGCTGTACGTTCGAGATTTGGATTTCTTAATCACATTGAAAAGATGGATGCTGAAAATTTGCACGCTGCAGCAGATGCATTGGTGAAAGTGTACAAGGATGATTTAGAACCTAGTCTTGCTAATGAGTTGGTTCAATTTGTATCTTTGATCGACGTGTACAAAAAGGACTATGGGAAAGACCAATCTCCGGAGCTATTTTACTACCGAATTCTCGAAGACCAAAATTTCAGAGCTACATTCCCGAACCTCGAAATTACATTGAGAATGTATTTGGTTTTGATGGTGTCGAATTGCACTGGAGAGCGCTCATTTTCAAAAATAAAAATTATAAAAAATAGGCTGCGAACCACGATGGGACAAAACCGTCTATCAAAGCTATCGCTCCTAAGCATTGAAAGTGATTTACTTCGGGAACTGGATTTCAGCGAAATCATCAACGATTTTTCGGCGAAAAAAGCTTGGAAGGTTCCGTTCGGTAACACTAAAATTTGATTCCAGATAATTCTCGTTTTCGATTATATTTATATATGTTCGTTAAATGCTAAGAGGATCTATTTGGTTTCACAATAAATTATTTATGAAAAACTCGAGTGAAAAAAATTGTTCATTTTATTTGGAAAATAATTGGGGGGGGGGGGGGGCTCCACTTTTTTGTTGCCCCGAGGCCTCCAGACCTCTAAATCCGGCCCTGGCGATGCATGTCGAATCCTATCCGACATACTGCACGAAGAAAACGTGATTAGGAGTCTCATTTTACAAAATATACATCCTTCACTATGAGATACCCTGCGCCAAACCGTAGCAAATGAGCTACTGTTTGGGGAAAAATTGGACGAACACGTAAAAGCTGCAAAACTGTCACACATTACACTGGTATCCGCAACGCTGTCAGGAAGGCATTTACACAAAAAGGTATTTTAGTAAGAGACAATCGGTATAATGATGTCTTCCTTGATCGATTCATCGCTTAAACAATACTACGGTGGCTTATGAAAGTGGTGGTCCTTTTGTGATTTGGAAAACGCTGACCTGCTCTTGAACTCGATCCCAACTATATTGGCCTTTCTCACAAGAGACTTTAAGAACAGGGCATCTTATGGATTTTTAAATTGTGTCAGATCTGCAATTGCTTTTCTTCACGATCAAGAAATTGAAAAAATACAAGAATAAAAATGTTCTTTCGGGGCATCTCTAAACAACGACTGGCCAAGCCTAAGTACGACACGACATGGGATCCGAAAATAGTCCTGGAGCAGCTCTCCTAATGATGATACGACTAGTTTGACAAATTTAACATTCAGACTGGTCACTTTATTAGCTCTAGTGACAGGACAAAAGATGCAAACACCTTCTCTCATTGGCGTTAGAGATGTTACAAGAATCAATGATCGAATAGAGATCAAAATTCCACGAAGAATAAAGACTTTCGCACCGGGGCGAGTACAGCCCAATCTTATCGTACCATTTTTTTAGAATAATGAAACCTTGTGCGCAGCACCAGCACTGCTATATTATGTTAAAAGAACTGACGTTTTTACGTATTGAGAATCATTAATTGTTTATATCCTTCAAGAGACCACATCTTAAAGTTTCCATTCAAACGCTTAGCCGTTGGGTCAAAAGTACACTTCAGCAGGACGGCGTAGATGTGAATATTTTCACGGCTCATAGCACCCGCCATGCATCCACTTCGGCAGCAAGTAGAATGGATGTTGATATCGAAACCATTCAAAAGGCCGCAGGGTGGACTGAACATTTTGCAACTTTTGCACGATTTTACAAACTTCCTATAATGCAGGAAAAATATCTATTCGCAAAGTCTGTTTAAAAAATCATAGATTGATTGTCAATTCAAACCACAGCGAATTAAAAAAAAACGCAAACAAAAAAAACGAAATTAAAACAGAAATGCCAACATATCGTGTCAAAGAGAATTATAACACTAAAAAATAAGGGCAATAAATTACTTTTCTGTAATCACAAATTAACATAATCCGCCGTAAATAACTTTAAACACCTACGAGTTGATCTTGAGGAAGAGGCCCAAAATACAATTACATGATTAAACGAACTTACCAGCAAGTGAAGTTCGATCATGATTGTATGAAGCGCCTCTTCCGAATACATTAAACCCACCCTTTCCCCGTCTATCATTCACCCAAAAAATAAGTGTTACGGCAGCCCTTTGAAAGTAATGACGAACACACCACGCAGGAGGCAGGGAAACGAAACAGAATGCTTTTTTGGCTGGTTACCAGCTAAAAAAAACTGTGGCAACACTGGTATAGAGTCGAGAGACTACGAGTTGATCTATTCCGAAGAGGCGCTTTATACACTCATGATCGAACTTCACTTACAGGTAAGTTCGTTTAACCATGTAATTAAACGTAATGAAAGTAACATTTATAATTTTTTTTCATTTTGAAAGTCGTTTTTATTCAATCTAAAATTTCTCACGTTTTCTTCGCCTATTCTGCTTCTGATTTTCCTCGCTTGCAGGCTCCACTGGGCCAGCACGGTGCTGTGATGCCCTTCTTATTCTTTGCGTCCAGGTTGGGCGCACTATTTACAAAAATACATTATATTGTTAATAAATTGTCAATTTAATGTTAACTTATCAAAAAACTATGATGCAATAATGCACTGTCACAATTTCGAGACAAGACATGATACTATATACGAGTTCTGCTACTTCTGTTACTTGTAATCGTATCGTCTTGCCTATGAATCGTACGGTTTATTAGCGATATTCAATCATCACCTGTCGGACCCCAGATCCTTGATAAAGCTTCCCCGTTTTGGCCGTATTGGCTTCTATTTCGTTTGCTAAAAACATATCTGATATAGTTAATATATTTAATTAATTGGAGGCTTTTATTGGCGGACTCAATTCAATTCTTCGCACGTTCATAACGCTCAGCACGGATGACAGATGCGAGCGCGGCAACACCCAGGGAAGTAATATCTTCTGCACGGCAATGTTTGTAACAATAAATAGCGAATTTCATGGACAAAACTAATTCATGATTTTAATGGAATATGAAAGAAATTACCGAAGTGTTCCGATGGTGACGATTGCTGTGCAGTCTGCTCAATCGAAATTGCATGCTGCTGAAATTCTCCTACCCGAGCCAAAATTTTCAGACTATCTTAAAGGCCTTTGATCCTATCTCAGCCTCACTTGAGTCTGTTTACTGCTAGAAGTCCTACTATGGGCTCCTAACATGTTCTTCCTTTGTTGCTTACCTCCTACATAGGCCCTTATACTCCTACCTAACACAGCTGAAGTCGTTGCAGTTTCTCTTTTGATTGCGTTTGGATCTATCGCGCATTTGGCTGTTACGACGAAACGAGGGTGGGGCTGGTTGAATTCGAATGAGGGGGTCTGATAGTGTTTAGTAACCATCATGCGTTGGACTAGGTAGGACCGCGTGTTCGACGTAGAGGCGTACTTTTCCAATGGCTTTTCGATTATCTCCACCAAGCGAACCTTTTGCATTCGCTTCAAACTTGCCCCTGCAGCTCCAACAGCTCTCCAAAGTGGAACAAATGGACCTTGGGCAAACAGTTACAATATTTTTGATAGGAATTACCCTCACGTATGTATGTATACGCGGATCCCTATAGCAGGCACGCATGCATACGTATAGGTACTGGTATATGTGTGTTGGTGTATGGTTAGGCGTGCATGTGCGCGGGTATATACGTGTCTACGTATGCGCGTATTCAGGCATATGTATCTTTATATGCGTAATAGAGTGCTTGTGCGTCTACGTGTATACGTGTGCCAATCGACGTTCTCGTGAGCGCCTGCAAGTGGAGAAAAGGGAAATTTATTCCCATTGTAGGCCCTAAGTAGGAGCCAATTTTATATTGAATACGAAGCTACTTTACTGACTTTATCTCCTATCCCTGTGAGAATCTGGAGGGGCAAAATAGGCTGAAAATTTTGACTCAGGTATATACAGCAAAATTATGAAAGATTATAATCGAGAGATGGAATTAGTGGAAGGGATTAAAATGTATTACCAATGACAGTAATGAAACGTAAATAAATCGTAATGAAATTTCACTATAAATATTAGTGAATCATCGACCTCATCGACCTTAGGATATCGTTCACCGATTCATCAGATAAGTGGCCGGACATCTCGTGATTGGTGTTATCAACTAAAGGAACTGAATAAATTTGTATTCAATATATATTTTCAAATGCGGCGAGAGACTGATTTGTGAGAGTTTTACATACTCAGTAAGAAATATATTTACTGAATAATTCGATGTTCTATGTACAACAAATTCGTTTTTATCACCATTTTCTGCAAACTCTTCAGCTTCTTCCGCATTGTCAGCGAGCCATCCGGGCCGTTCGTCGGCCAAGAGTTGGTGCTCGTAATGAGAGTCATGCTTTAGTTCGTTTGAAAAAAACCATGAGTCACAGTTCTTATACGTACTCGTGTTAATTCAACAACTGTACCAACATGCGGTATTAAAATTAGAATAATAAAAATGTCGTATGGATTATGAAATTTTACCCAACGGTATTTGTGCCGGGGGCTCAACCATTTCGCCCTCGATGTCGTTGTCCTCGATGCCGTCCTGCCTTTCTAAGGCGATGAGCGCCGCTACATTACCCTTCAATGCAGCCGCCTTCTCCAGAAATTTCCCCGCCGTAATTTCACGGAGATGCATCTCCTGAAACACTAAATTGAATATAATCTTTACAAAAAAAGAAAATTATGAATAAACACACTTGAACTTTGACACAGCTATACCACTCGTAAATATATTTGCGCGGTGAAGTTTCTCTTGAAAAGTGGTCTCTGCCTGTTCAAAATTCAATCGTATTTAATAGCGTCAAAAGCTAACCTTTCATTAACGCCCTTTGCTTAAACACGGTTGAGGACCGTGCGTGTCTGCTCATTGTTGCGAAGGCGCCGTATATCTGCTCGAACATCTGATTGAAGCAGCTTGCCTGTTGGAAAAAAAATGAATTTCGGGCTCGGATTGAATCGTTATATCATCCTATTATGTTTAACTATTATTGATATTTACAAACGAACTCCCAGGGACCGGGACTTTCCACTTGAATTCTCAACCTACTGTAGGACTCAATTCAGTGGCGTAGCTAGGGTATGTGATGCCCGGTGCGGAGTTCCTTTTGATGCCCTCCAAAAAATGAAATAAAACAGCGAAGACAAGGGTTTTTTTCTTCAAAAAATTGTTTATTTGTTGCGTCACGAAGGAGATAACAGTGAAAAGGGACTACAAATCAATTTTACGAGCTTTTTGTCTGGCAAAACAGTCAATGATTTCATCAAAATCAATTTTCTCCACTAGCTCTTGTTCGATGGACAAAATTGCAAGATCAGTAAGCCGCAAGTTAGTCATCGTTGATCGTAAATAGTTTTTTATCAATTTGAGCTTCGAGAAACTCCGCTCGCATGTTGCCATACTTACCCCAATCGTCAGAAAGATACGAATCAAGATCACGATGTTTGGCACTGAATCATCCAGTCGATACTTTCTGATGAAACTCAAGAGCTCGACAGGTCCTTGCTTCGGAAGTTCAGAAGCTTCCGACGAAACTCCGACGAACCGTTGAAGCCGCTTTCGTTCGCGACAAAATTCGTCCTTGTCAATATCGCTAGGAGCACTGTCAAGATTGATCTCAATTTCGGAGTCCAACAGTTGCGAAGGCGACAAAAAGTCATATTTATCTGCCACATCATAAAGCTGCTCGAATCTGGTGGTCATTTCCTGAACAATCCGGTCCAAGGAAGAATAAATTTCCCTCCGTATTTCGTTCTTGTACGCTAATCCGGCATCTTCATTTTTTTCACCAGGCATGTTCTTCTTGTGACGGATGCGTCGTTGAGGTTCTGTACTGATTCCCAGTTCTGAGCACATGCTTTCGGCAAAGATTATACTGGCCTCAGCGAAGTCATCCCGGCTAGTAGTTAAGAATGTCTTTAAGGCTTTCAGCTTGAGTGCGCAATCTCGAATCGACAATCCTCGTTTTTAAAGGTAGGCTTGTGCATCGTTCACTTCGATTAACACCGGAGCCCACAACCCAAGATAGGTAAGAAATGTGAAGGACTGCATAGCTACCAATAATCCACCTGCTTCAGATCTGGTAATAGGATTTTCGCAAGTACCAGTCAGCGTCTCCAGAGTCGCTATAATTTTTAAAAATTGATTGTTGACCATCTTGACTGCTTCTCCTCTGGCGCTCCAACGGGTTTCAACCAAGCGTTTCATGCTAATTCCGGTTGTTTTTATGAGGACGTCCCAGCGGTGTGTTGAAGCTGAGAGAAATCTGTGTAAACGGTCCAAAGTACCAAAAAAGGTCACGGAATTGACCTCCGCTTCGGCAGCGCGGATCCCAGCCAAATTCAGGGAATGGTTCGAGCAGGCAATGAATTGCGCTTTGGGGTTGACTACCAAAATGCGCTTTTGGACGCCAGAGTGTTGACCCTTCATGACCGCAGCATTGTCGTAGCCTTGACCTTTGCAGTCCATTACGTCTAAACCGTCCGAACGTAGCTTTTCCAAAATCATTGCAGCGATTTCAGCGGCGTGCTTATCCTTTGTGTCGATAAAGTCGATGAAGGACTCCCGAACTTGTACCTTGTCACCATCCATAACAACGTACCGTAAAACTTGCGAAGTTTGATCCAGCCTTGAGATGTCAGGTGTACTGTCGAAGATGATCGAGAAATATTTGGCTTCTTTCACTTGCTGTATAATTTGCTTTCTGACGTGATCTCCTAGTAATATGATAAACTCGTTTTGTATTTGTGGTGACATGTACGTAGTTGACCGGATAGCAAGCTTGGTTCGAAGCATATGTTCCCTCAAGACTGGGTCGTACTTGGATAACAATTTCACCAACTCCAAGAAATTGCCCTGGTTTTGTCCTTCGAATTCACTTTCATCGCCTTCACGATGCCCACGGAACGCCAGATTCTGTTTTGAGAGAAAGCAAATAATGTCCAAGATTCTCTTCAGGTAGTCTCGCCACTTTTCTTGCTCTTGTCTCAGTAAATCTTGAGCCTTGCTATCAATAGTGGTCCCTACGCGCAGACGCACTTCAAGCTCCCTCCAAGCAAGCGACGACTGAATGTGATCGCTGCTGGTTTCATGGTTGGCAATTTTCGGTGATAACTTCCACCACTCGTTGAAGCCTTCGCTGGAATTGAATGTAGATCCAGTTCCTGGTCTTGCTGGGAAGAGTATGCAGGGGAAGCAGAATAAGGACTCCTTTTTTGGCGAGTAGTACATCCATTTCCGCACAACCTTCTCGCCGTTTGGCATTTGCCGGAAGAACCAAGCCTTTCTAAGCTTCCTAGCCTTTCCTTTTGCTGATGCTTGATGTCTGAAGACTTCCTTGAATTGACTGTGCATATGCTGAAATGTTTCGGATCCTTGACTGACAAACTGCGTACGAACATCTACCGTAATGACTTCAGGCTAATCTCCAATATCGTTTAGACCAGAGCGGTTCCCGTTCTCTCGTTGGTGTACAATGGCTGGCGGTCTAGCTTCTTCCGTATCAATTGTTGAGGCATGTTCTGGAGAGATACTCGTCTGCTGTTCATCAATCTCTACAACCTCCGGGATCTCAGGAACTTCTTCTTCAACGTTCTGGCTGTCGGATGCTTCTGCTTCGGACACATCGTTTCCTCCAGATTTGAAGTTTCCTCCAGATTTGAGCTCGTCATCTGGCTTTCCTTCTTTTGACTGCCCAGTTTCTTCGTTTTCGGCCACCGCTTGACTACATCCGACAGACTCTGGCGGCGAAGCGCATTCAGCTTCGGGGTTGACAAAGGCACTCAGGACTTGAGATTGACTGGATACTTGTGCAGGCTTCAGAAACTTTAGAAACGCACCTTCCTGTTTCTTCTGCTCATCTTCTCTTGCCTTCTTCTTTGCCCTATTTTCGGCTCCGCTTGGCTGTTGTCTTTTCATCTGTGAAAATTATATTCATTTAAGATTTCAGGGTGCATGTTTATAAATTCGATCTTTTCTGCTAGCAAAGTAGGAAATATTGAAATGAAAAATACGACAAACGCACACTTCGATAATGCCAGCCAGGGTTGCAAATAATGCATTAGTTTTGTAATGCATTAGCCATTTCATTACTCATTACTTTACATTTTGTAATGAAAAAAATCCATTACCCATTACATTACATTCAGTAATGTAAAAAATTTCCATTACTCATTACATTACATTTTGTAATGCAAACAATTGGCATTATTCGTTATAGTGAATTTTGTAATGTAAAAAATTTTCATTACTCATTGAATTAAATCTTGTAATGTAAAAAAAATTCATTACTCATTACATTGGAATTTCAATGTAAAAAATGTCCATTCCTCTTTACATTACAAAGTCCAATGTAATGAGTAATGGAAATATTTTACATTACAAAATGTAATGTAATGAGCAATGGATTTTTTTTACATTACAAAATGTAATGTAATAAGCAATGGAATTTTTTCACATTACTAATGCAATGCAATGTAAAAAATCTCCATTACTCATTACAATGTAATTAGGATTATTATTCGTTTCCCATTAGGGGTAGCGGTTTTTGCACTGGGTCGATCTGACCCGATGGGAAACGAATAATAATCCATGTTATCTTGTAATGAGTAATGGAGATTTTTTACATTACATTAGTAATGTAAACAAATTCCATTACTCACGACCTTGTATTTTGTAATGTAAAAAAATTGCATTACTCATCACATTCAATTTTGTAATGTAAACATTTCCATTATTCATTACATTACACTTTCTAATGTGAAAAAATTCCATTGCTCGTTACAGTGTAATGTGTAATGAGATTTTTTGTCACTACACATTACATTTCATTTTGTAATGAAAATGTTTCACATTACAAAATGTAATGTAATGAATAATGGAATTTTTTTACATTACTGAATGTACTGTAATGGGCAATTAAATATTTTTTCATTACCCATTTCATTACCTACATTCATTTTTTCATTAATGGGTAATGAAATATTTTTTCATTATCCATTCGAAAAGTGATGAATAATGCAGTACTTTTTTATTACAAATTTTGCAACCTTTATGCCAGCATAAAACGTTACAAACTTGTTGCTTTTTAAATTATTTATAAAAATAATTAAACAAATAAACTTACCTTCTCGAGTTCAAATCCACTACACCACTGCTTTTCAACGTTTTGGCTTCCGGTTCAGGTGGCCGTTAAACCGGCCATTGGGTTGATCTTTGCTTACACTTAGTAATCACCCGTTTTTAGTTCTTACGCAGATCTTTCTTATCTCGCTACGCTATTATTTTGACCACAATCGCTCGAGACAAATAACGCCGCCTCATTCAATATCGAAGGGCTGTAACCTTCCTACGCTACACAAAAAATTAGAGTAACGAACATTTCTTCTATTTTTCAGTGTTCTTTGAAGGGCTGTATTTGTGTGACAAATGGTCGTATTGAGATGAAAAAAAACCATCTTGAGGCTTCAAGATTCTAGTTTTGAGATCTTTTGGCCAAAAACTTTTGTGAGCTACCGTTATCGCGCAATCATGAGAAACAGCGGGAGACAAATATTTTTTAATTTTTTGGTGTTTTTTTCAAGAGTCCACGGGCTCAGAAAAATATTATCAGTTAAATTTAATTTAACCAGTAATTAGTGGAAAATTGTGAAAAAAGTCGAAAAAAATTGGTCTTTTCATTTTGATGACGATTACACGATTATGAGCAACAATAATACACTTGTTTTTTTCATTGCTTTATACAACTATGATCAATCGGTCTGGAAGACCGGTGCGATAGATCGATTAAAAAACTACGAGGCTATTGGGGGAACATTGAGCTGAAAAAAACGTGGCAACGTTAGTCTTCTCATCAATATTTGTGAAATAGTGGTAGATTTACTGAAAACCCATAAAGACATTTTTTTGTGCTTTTTTTTTCAAATTAATATTAAGGTTGACATTTTTTTCATATATCAATTAAAAAAAGATTCTTGTAGGCAAATTATTCAAGTTTTCAAAGATGCCTTTAACTCCATGTGCGCCCATTGGTCGTCGAGATATCGATGATCAAAGACAAAAGGATGTTTTTTCGAAGCGAAAAAAGTTCAGATTTGTTGAAAATTTGCCCTAGGGGCAGTATATTTTGATACTAGGGCATCAAGTTATTGCAAAATTTTGCTGCCCCTCACCAAAAATGTTGAGCTGATGCCTGGTGCGGCCCGCACCTGCCGCACCACCCTTGCTACGCCACTGACTCAATTATATTATTTTTCCGCCGACTGAGACCGTACACACTGAACCCAGATGGCGTCACCGTCCGCAGCCAATATCGACAATAATATCGATAGAACCCATCAACTCATGGTTTAAGCGCTGCCGGCAAATTGTCCCAGAGTCTGTGGTACTGAGTAGTCACTAACTGTGCGGGCAAGTACGCCAAAGTTGAAAATTTTTGTAAAAATCTTTCGCTTCAGCGACGGTCTGGATCCGGTTCCCGAGTCTAAGAGCTTTAGATTTTCAATAAATGGCCTAAAAGATGATAATTTTTCTATATTTACTGTTCCGTAATCAACAAATCTGTAGCATCGATTTATGAATACTCGTAACTAATCTTTGTTGTCTTATATTCAAGAACGTAGTTACAAAAACTTACGCGGTCTTAATGGGCATTGCATCCCGTGCTATGTGCCTTGAAAATACTGCGCTCACAGCATTTCGCAAGCCCGCGTTCGAAGTCGCTCATAGCGAGAGAAATGGTGTTTGCTGTTAATACGTGCTCTTTCACGTGCTTTAATATAAATATATGCGGGCTGCGTCCTGTGGCTCATGACGACCTATGCAAATGGGAAACCCTACAAGGTCCAAAAATGAAATCGGTCACAAAAATGAGTCACAGAATAATGGTTATGTACCATATGAGTTAAGGGGTAAGGCCACTGTAAATTTTTTGAAAAATCGATTTTTTTTATTGGCTTAAAAAATAGTTTTAACCCTCTAGTTTAAAAATAGTTTAAATCCTTTTAACTTCTTTTTTTAATTTTTTCCAATAAAAAACTATTCGCAAAACTTTAAACGCGTTTTTCTCGAAACATGGTTTTTCAAAATAGCACGCAGCATAACTCGAACAATTTTCTTTTTTTTTACTTGAAATTTTAACCAGATGTGAACATTTACATTATCTTGAGAATGTCGATCGGAATTTTCAAGAACTTTATTTATTGATTTTTTATTAACAAAAAACTTGCCGTTTTTTTCGTCAAAAATCAATTTTTTTTTCAAACGCACGCCAAATCCACAAAAATTGATACTTTTTAAAATCCGATCGACATTCTCTAGCTATAGCCCTCTAGATTAATGGTTTTTTTTTTGTTCTAGATTCAAAAGTGCACCAGTGGTGCTGCGTGCCGCGGAGCCCTGGAAGCAAAACATGTCCCGGGAAGATAGCTGTGGAACCGCCATTTTGTTTTTTTTACTGTAAAAAAATTTTATAATAAAGTTTAATGTATGCCCGATAACACCATTAAAAGTTTTTTTTCAAATACCTTCAATTTCGGGAGCAAAAAATTAGTGAAAAAACCTTTTTTTTTGGGCCGTTACAGTGGCCTTACCCCTTAAGGGAGACTTTGTCCTTGAAATTTAAAAAAAAATCAATTTTTTTTATTACGGATTCTTAATTTACATGTAAGTAGAAATAAATCTGTAGAAGCGTTTCCCGGATTTCGAACGTTTACGATATTTTAAACGCGTTTGAAGTTGACACCGTCAGCGCGCTCTGACCGTCTCAGCGGGGCGCCCGGCTAGCTGGGTTCCTGCAGGTCTCAGCGCGTCTGACGCAGGTATACAGAGCCTTTTATACTTAGAAACCTTTGAATAGGATCCCTACTTTCTCCTTTATCGATTTTGCAACGGTTATTTCAGTCTGGCTTCGGCATTGAAAGCGAAAACATCGTAGCGTCTGTGTTTTTTGTTTTTCGTTATTTTCAAGTAATTTATCGAAAATTTGTGCGCAATATGCCTCGAAAGGGTACAAAAGATCATCCGAAACAGTACGGGCGCAAAAGATCGCATCCGCAACCCCCTAATCGCTGGGAATTTGAAAAGAGCAAGTCATTCACAAACACGTCAGCGCAGAAAACTTTACAAAGTAGCATATTGGGAAGTTATGAAATAAGTGTTGATTCAGTGACGAGGCATCGGTTTCAAACTGAATTTAAAATGCGAGTGCGGGGAAAAAAGTGTCACTTCGTGTCCACTTATCGGTAAAGCTTATGAAATAAATCGCCGAATCGTGTTTGTTTTCCGTTTATTAGGCCTCGGAATAAACGGTTTGAGCAGGTTTTGTGACATGATGGACATTTGCAGCGGGTTGACGACCACAATATATTACGCTTGTGTAGAAAATATACGAATCGCGACGAAATCGGTTTACGACATGGTTCTGAAGAAAGCTGTAGCAGAGGAGAAGAAAGAAAACGTTTCTCGAGGACTACAGGAAGATCACTTCATCGTTTCAGGAGATGGCACGTGGAAAACGAGAGGGTTTTCATCTCTCATTAGCGTGACTAGTCTCATTGGATACCACACCAAAAAAGTTGTCGACGCTATGGTCAAATCGAAGTTTTGCCAATCTTGCAGCTTTTGGGAGAAAAAAAGATGAATATCCTGCTGGTTACGATGAATGGAAGGTAACACACGTGGAAACTTACACCGCAAACCACGTCGGTTCCGCAGGAAAGATGGAAACCGACGGAATCACCGAAATGTTTCTCCGATCGGTAGAACTGCACGGAGTCAAATACGTCACTTACGTCGGGGATGGTGACAGTAAAACGTTTAAGGGATTTCTTGAAGCCAATCCCTATGATAACGTTACTGTAAAAAAAAAAAAGAATGTATTGGTCACGTCGAAAAACGAATGGGAACGAGATTGAGAAAGATGAAAAAAGGAACCAAGGGTCTCGGAGGAAAAGGGGCTGGCAAACTCACGGATAAAGCGATCGGAGCATTCACTAAATACTATGGCCTTGCTATCCGCCAAAATTCACATTCTGTGCAAGCCATGAAGGACGCGATATGGGCCACGTATTACCACAAGAGCTCCACGGATAAAAAACCCCAGCATGAGAAGTGTCCACCAGAAGAAAACAGCTGGTGTACGTGGCGTAAAGCTGAAGCGTCGGATACTTTGTCTTTATATAAGCACAACGCTCCTCTTAATGACACTGTTCTGGAGGCCATCGAGCCAATTTACAAAGACTTGTCGTCGGACGATTTGCTCGAAAGATGTTTGCGTGCTCATACTCAAAACAGTAATGAGTCACTTAATAATATGATTTGGATGCGTGCACCCAAACATCTTCATTCCGGCGCAGATGTGGTCAATATTGCCACGGAATTAGCAGTGATTATCTTCAACGAATGTGAGGAATCATTGTTAATTGCCATGGATCTCATGAGTGTCCGGATTGGCACATTCGCCGAGAGCTGGGTCCATTCACGGGATAAAGCAAGGATCGAGCGCGCGAAGAGGCAGGTGACCGACGCAGCAAAAAAGGCTCGGATTGAGCAGCGGGAGATGTTAGCGGCTCAACATGAGCTAGAAGAAGAGGAGGGATGCCTCTATGGACCAGGCATTGCCGATTAGCGGTAATTATAAACACATTTGTGTAAACACATTACAAAACTTTAAACGCGTTTTTCTCGAAAACACTTTTTTAAAAATGGCTGACATTCTCCTGACCGCTGTAATTAACATATCGACCTGAAATTTGGAGAGCATACTCAGAAAATATGTCTTCACGGAATGACGGATCGTTTTTTTCGATAGATGAATTTTTGCATTTATTATTTATCTTTTTATGCGAAAAAAACGCGAAAATTCGATTTTTTTTAATTGCCGCCATTTTCCGAAATTTGTACTAAACGAAAAACCCATCCGTCATTCCATGACCAAAGGGTCACAGATTGATAATATGCTTTGAATTTGTGTTTCAGATCAACAAAGAGGGGACAGTGATGTCAGCCGTTTACCTCCCGCGATTTGAGGACCTGTTTTCGCGGAGATGCAACGGCCGCCATTTTGGTTTTTTTTTCAAAAAATTTTTTTTTTCACGTTCTGTATATCGTGAGTAAAAGCAAGAAAAAACCGCACTCAAAAAGCTTTACTCGTTTCCTTTAAAAAAAAATAAAATGTAAACACCTGAGATATGGCACTCCAAGGACAAAGTCTCCCTTAATATGAAACCAACGAGTTATCCATCCTATTTGTTGTGATTTTTGTGTATGGTCTGCACGGATTATTCTAAATACCTACATCGAAAGGTCAAATTTGCAAAAACACTCATCGTGATCTGATCACAGCGCATCAGAGCATGGTCAGTAATAAGTGATGGGCTCTTTTAATAAAAATTCATTCGGTACGGAATTTAACATGCATAACATTGTCTTGTGGATTTTTTTGTTCTGAAATCCAAATGTAAGTTAATGTTTTGTTTCAAGGGTCAACGGTTATATCAGAGTGTGGCGGTATTTCGGGCTCAACTGTGGACTTTAATCAACGTAAAGTTGTGTATGCGAAAAGATTCTTACGTGATTCAATTTAATTCCCATGATCGTTAATAGCTGATAGGCTCCCTGAACTAATGGTCGTGAGCGAAATGTCGCGTTGATCAAAAGCTTGGTCACGTCGGTGATTTCATCACGGATGAAACTACCATCGAAAAACAACGCGTGGTCCGCACCATTTTTGTCGTTTATTAATCGGACCGTAAGCCTTCCGGTATCATATTCCGATAGTCCCTCATTTTCTGGATCCATTAGTGCTTCTACGAACTGCGAAATGTTTCCCGGATTAGGAGGGAAACGCCTCCTTTTGCATTTTTTCATGAAGCTTCGGACACTCGTGTAAGATTTTAAAGCTGCAGCGTCGGGGTCGCTATATGTAAAAATAAATCAGTCTTGAAAATTGGCATACAATGATAGTGTGATCGAAACGCTATCCGCAAATAAGACATAATCTTATTCATATTTTTATTTCATGTATACAAGGGTGGCGTATAGTAATTTTTCGGAATTTTTCAGGTTTTTTCAAAAACAATTGTTAACAACCCTGAGTACCCCATAATCTATTACCAATGTTTTTAATTGCTAAAAATAGAACAAGCTAAAAAACGAGACCAGTTTTACCTGAAATTGCAAAAAGTTCAGGCTTCATAAGAAACTCCTTTTTGGTGAAAGAAACAATGACTTTCGTACTTAAAAACAATATGTCTAATGGTAATCAAGTTGAATATGAGACCAAGTTGCAGTTTTCTAGAAAAACTTCGTGAAATATTCAGATTTATGAATAATATTACATACATAGCATACGTATTGTTATTTCGTATTGGTACAGTCATTGATCAGTGTTGTTTTTTTACAGAATGGTTCGAAACTAATTCGACAATCTAATAATTGAAATGCAGGAAAGTAATTAATGTTAATTGTTGCTTAGAAAATATTCAGCCATAATACTTCGAAAGGAAAAATTAAGAAAAATAATATTCTTGTTCAATTTTGTCTATTCAGTTCCCCACAAAACACCCTCAGCGGTACGAGTACGTGACAAAAAGCTCCGATGTACATGAAAATATGGCCACGTCGATATATACTACGTATTATAAGGATTATAGCGGAGAGCGTACGGTTGGAAAAAAGGGCATCTAGTAAAAGCGAATAAACAAATATGCTGTATCAAAGTTATACACAACATAGAAATAAAGTTACAGAAAAGAGAAATATACAACAAACAAATTTCATAAATTATTCAAGTTAAAAGAAAATCAAGAAAAACTTGAAGGAAAAACCATTGAATTGCGATTTTTAAAAAATCGATGAAAGTTTATTATTAAAAATAGACGCAAATTCGGAAAGATAATGCTTGGCCCTTAGCGGAAAAAATTGTCTTATCTCACGTCGCACTGAGTATGATTGTTTACGATTCCGATTTCTTTTTTCCAAGTATCCTTTCGACGATTTTCTTTTCGAAATTCAATCATATTTTTTAAATAATTATTTTAGTGATTTTTCAAACGTTGAATCGAGTAACTTTTTTAAAATTTCTATTGCTTTACAATAACGAATTTCATTTGGCCGCTATCGTTTTCGCTCTCATGCAAAATTCTTAGTCATGCATTCTAAGACAGCTTTTCCCAATCCCCATTGCATGTAATATAAAGGTTTTGATAGTATAGCTTAACAAGATGACTAGAACGGGCTACTGCATTCAAAAATTAAGAAATTACTTATACTACTGCTAATGAGTCGTATAAGGGGCTTCAGTCTATACCAGTGCAGCGATAGAGTCTCTGCCATCGCCTCCTTGAAGCGGGTAACGAACTCCTCTCTGTTGTTGGGCAAGCAAAATTCCGAATGAGCATTCAACTCGTGAATATCACCATTCATCGTTTTCGCTGTATCCTGGCAAACGGTCCTTTTTGACATCCTAAATAACTGTTAAATAAAACAAAGTTTTCGGTACAGTAAGCTTTATTGCCATCAGTACTTCGGAAACAACCCTGCAAGTTAAACATTTGCGGGTCGTTCCCTTATCTGTTTGCATTGTCCTCAAGGCTTCATCAGTTTCATAAAACTCATCTATTCATAATTATGCGCATCTCGTGGCAGTTTACCAATAAATGTTTACTTATTAAGATTCCAAACATATTTTATTAAAAGTGCATCCTCTGGTAGGCTCCGAGGTGACGATTATCGCAGAGGATCCTCAAGAAGAACCAGCAAAACATTAGGATAATACGGCTTTGCTGGGACAGTGTTTTCTTGGATAAGGTTCCGAAATCCGTTCCTCCCTCCGATGAAGCTAAAAACTTGCACAGAGCTTTTAACATTGTAAGAGAACCCCTAAAAGTATTTTTGACGCAGCGCAATAGCTTCCGAAATATCGACTTTTAAGAGTTAATAATTTCACCACGCTGCTACTATTCAAAATGTATCCAAACAAATCCAAACACACTGGAACATATCCGAACACATTCAAAAAACCTAAACGACACGAAAAAAAACGACCTTACATGACGAGTGATATATAAGTACGAGCGAGTATTGTTCGCTGAAGTTGGACAAACGGGGGTATTGGTTGGCCCCGATGAGCGATACAGATATAATCTCACGTATTTAAACAATGAACTTAAAGATTCAATATCTCGAAAACTATCGTTAGTTACCAAAAATCTTCTTAGGGGTTCTTCTGAAATATTAGGAGCAAGGTTTGTGCAAAATTTCATGTTGATCTGAGGGGTGCGTTTTTTTGGAATTTTACTCAAAAACTTTAAACATAAATATCTCGAAAACTTTTGCGTTTCACGGAAAATCCTTTTAGGGGTTCTCTTTAAGTATTAAAAGCAAGATTTGTGCAAAATTTGAGTATCATCGGCGGAGGGGCATGTCTCAGAAGTTCACCCGTTTTTCTGAACAACAGGACAAAAACACATCGAATTTTGCACAAGGGATTCTGAGTTGAAGATAGTCGAGGCTGAACCATTCGCCATATAATACAGTCGGAACGTACATGCGGTCTATTGGCAGGAATCAGAGTGTCGCCGATTGCTCTGTAGGTTGTTTGGATCAGGAATCAGAATGTTTACAAAACTTGGTGGGCATCAGGTCATTCACTTGATGCAGTTTATTGAAGTCTTATAAAGAAATTAGGTGGAATTTTTTAACAACGAAATAGCGGTGAAGATTTTTTTATGCCAGGTATTTCGTTTACTGATGAACTGAGTGTTCAAAAACCAATCCACTATCTAGGAGATTTTATCCGCAAAAGATATTTTTATATCTTGATGAGCCATGTCATATAGGTAACGAGCAATAACCGATTAACTTATATCAGCTTCTAGTAAATGATCCAAGAAAACTAGATAAAATAGTTGTATTCTGCTTATTAGCATATACATTCAGGATCCAACAAGAAAGGATGATTATATCTCTAAGGTTTTCATCGAAGATTCAACATCTCTACTTATGAACTAATTCAAACATATACTTCAATTTTGGGGCTACTTAAAACGTATTTTCGGATAATTTAGATCTCTGCGAGATACGAAATTTCGAAAAAAAAGAAGCTCAATCGTTTTATTGCAAGTGGAGATATACGCATTTTCATGAACTCATTGTTATTCTTATCAATATTTTTAGATTTTTCGAGTTTGTGAGAATTTCCAACACCTTCAGACGTAACATGCAATACAATGTAGACATTTTGTAATATCCACCGCAATCCATATAAAGAATCAAGTCGATGGCGCGCGCATGAAGAAGGAAACGGTAGAGTCGGTGCAACCGCACAGCGCGGTGGGGAAACCGCGTCTCTATCCGATCGGACTAGTTAAGTATTTCGATATCGCCCTTCAAAATAGTTATCAAAAGCTGCGTGAAAATTTTACTTATTTATTTCTCGACAATTCGAAAATGCCTTCAGAAATGCATTGTTCTCAATATTTAACCTAATAATAATGCTTTAGCTTTTATTTTGACGTGAAAACGAAAAAATAACCTTACATTGGAAGAATGAGCGTATTTGAACATTATTTGATATACTATTCCAAACCGAATTATATTTATATACTATAGCCTATATACTATACTTTATACAGGCTGTCCGTCAACTTAAGGTGTTCCCGGAAACGTGGGGGGGATTCTGACTCTACCGGTACAAGCATGTACGGGTCTCAGGTCCATTCTTGAATTATTATTAATGTCTAGAGTCGAGCCAATCAGGTGCGCCGAATGAGCCGGTGTATATGGGTTTGCGATACGCGCGTGTGGTGGTAACAGGCGGCGAGATGCCGCCACCTCGCGTGCGCTCACGCTCGTCGATGTGAGCGCCTGTATGTACCCGGGTAGAAATTGTTCTAGCCTGTCTGAGTTACGATTTAGTAACTGGCTCGCCCAATTGAGCTCATACGAACTGACCAATGGTTGGCTCCCAATGAGCTAGTATTATTGTGAATATTTTGTTATCCAGTCCTTGTCTAGTCACTGCCCAGCCGATCGTGGTCACAACTTACAAAGTGTGGTTATGTGACTACATGTAGTTCAATCGAGCGATTGGCTCATGGCTTGCTAGGCAACTTGACTTACAGATGACGTTGCGAATGCAAGCATTCTCACGGCGAGATACCTATTTGCAAGTAGGTATCTCGCTATGACCTAGCCAGGTATGCGGCTGTGCACCCTTTGGCTAGTCACTGCCCAGCCGAGCTTGGTCACGAATGATAAAGTGTGGTTATGTGACTACGTGCAGTTGTATCAAGCGATTGGCTCATGGCTGGTTAAGCAACTTGAGTTATAGATGGCGTTGCGAATGCAAACATTCTCAAGTACACTCAGAAAAATGTTTGATACCGTACAAAAAAAAATTGTTTGAATCAACCAACTCCTGCAGTTGCGGGTGGCGAATGATATAAACGATTCAATTGACTGCGCGATTTGGTTGAATTACAAATATATATTTATTTTCGGCAACCAAACTTCTTCATCCAAAAACGTACAGAGTACTTTCAATTCTAATTCCGGTGTCCTGAAACCCAACTTTATTTGAACATACTGAACGGTTGGGTTGGTAATCTCTCCCTTAAATGCATTATCAAAATATATTGTTCAACGAAAAACATATACAGTAGAATGAAACATGTGTGCATTAAATGAATTGCAAAGCATATTTCACTCAATACATAATATTTTTGATAAAAGCTCATGTATAGTCCATACCACTGAAGATATATTTTAAAAGAAAGACCCCCAACGCTGCTATAGTCGATCCAACTATATGTTAGTTTGCCCTGAATGACGGAGTAGGTTCTGACAACTGATATTATAACATAGTTGAAGCTGCATACAGTAAGTTCGATAAAAATTGGTTTTACACCAATCAAATAAATGGCAGATAGAGCATCAGCTTAATATGAACCAAATAAACATCGCGTCACTCTAATAAAATTTCGATGTGGGCATATGCAACGTATACATTGAATTGGTAGAAAATCAATTGAATATAAATCATCGAAGAAAGTATTCTCCCTATGATGAATTATAAATACAAATGGAATACGAAGACAATAAGGTAAATAGACCCACTAAATGATGAGACAAGATGATTAGTAATTTTTCAATAATGCCTGTTTATTAAAGTACATATTAAAAATACTGCGATGATAAAGAAACAACTTTTATTGATTAATCTACGTCGATGTACGACTGTACGGTGTCAATTGTAAGATAATTTACAAAGCGCTCTGAGAAAATTACATAGTTTAACTTAAAAGCAATCTGCGTGTCGAAAAGAAAAACTTAAAAAAAGAAATCAATTAAAATAATGTGTACAGATAAATAATATTTTTTTCTGATGCATCGAGAATTTATCTGCAGGCCACATAACAGAAACCATCAGATTTTGTGTGTTCTCGAAGTGAAATTGGGGCAAACAATTCTTTTTGCTTTACGCAACACCAGGTTTCAGACTACAGCGTGGTTGCGACAAACTATTAGCAGCTTAAACCGAGTGTCTACGTGGTTGGATTTACCGAATTTAATCGATATCTGAAATTACGGGAGAACAATGGCTCGTGCCCGCAAAAAAATCTCAATCACCATTTCCTTAGTAATCCTTCAATACTTATGCACTTGGTGAACACGCAACGTTAAATGAAACTCACCGGCTTCCAATAAACTTACTATCAACACCCGAGAGACGTTGTACAATATTTTTCTCGAAGGATAGCACACAGCGTGACAACAATGTCGGACAAAAAGAAATTCTGATCGTACACTTTGCTCGAAATGTAGAAACAAGCGATTGAAGTCCCCAATCTATCAAGATGTCTTCTACTTCGCACATTTTTATGTTGTAGATGTAAATCGTCTCACAAAACTTATCACAATGAATATTGTAGTTTTCTACACGCTCACAGGGGAGATGCACGTCAACAGCCAGAAAAGAAGACATGAACAGCCGGGAGTCGAAAGGGCGATCGTACCGCTGTTCGTGCATGCATCTGAAACTACACTGATTCGCGATTTCCACTACCCAGTTAACCAAGTGTACCATTAGTACAGCATACCGCAAATGTGGAGTAAGCCGTGCCCTACAGCAGTCCAGCCAGATCGCGCGTAAAAGTTACCCCCTCTCTAGTCTCTTACGCGCCTGTCACACAATCATAGTAGCGCATGTCCGTGAGCGAGCGACGCTCGGACATCTTCGTAAAGAGCCGAGCGCGGTCGAAGTTTCCCGACCGCGCCGTCGGCAGCTACACCAATGCATAGACGCCGAGCACGTTCATGTGCGGCCAAGCCGAAACAAAGTCTTCGAGGGAAAAAGCAATTTGAGCACGACTCAGCTTTTTCACGAGCAGGCTTTTAGATGATTTCAATGCTTATTTAGTTCTTTATTCTCTGCGTTATTAATGTATACAAAAAAATGTATTGCGCACTCTGATCGCTTATTTTTTAGTTTATACGTTAATTTAAATATAATAATAAATCTAAATTCCACCTTATGTATCTTCTAAAAAATTTTTGACGCTTTACTCACACCCGTCCTTATGCCAAATTAATTATAATTCGTAAAAATAAGCGGAAATATGTTCATATTCGTGTTATTATATTAATTCTCATACTTTCATCAAGCAATAAAGAATTATCCCCAAAAACAAGCCAATCATCCACCCGGCCGTGAATCGTAAATACCAGAAAGTGCACATATTCTACAAGCAATGAGATGGTCCCGTTGGTAGCATTCCTGGCTTCGGTCCGCAGGGGCGCGGGATCGTTCTCCACGCTCGGTGCTTTAAATAAAATTATTATCACTATTAATTCTTATTTGATTAGTTATGTTAATTAGTTATCATTATTTCAATTAGTTATATTTCAGTGTCGAAAAATTTATCGCGCACGCTGGCCGCTTATTTTATTAGTTTGAACGTTCATTTGAATATAATAATAAATCTAAATTACAACTTATTTATCTTCTAAAAAAATTTTTTCGCTTCACTCACTATGCCAAATAAATTGGAATTCATAAAAGTAAGCGGAAATATATTTATATTCGTATTATTATATTTAGTCTCATATACTTTCATCAAGCGATAAAGCATTATGTTTCTTTTTAGCCGGTTTCGGTTTTTTTACTGCGGGCTCATCCAGTAGGAAAAAAAATTAAGAATTCAAAAAATACAACCCAAATGTCGAATAAATGAGGAAAAAATAATTAGAAAAACACCAATGTTACGAGGCACATAGTAAAAAAATCGGGTTTCACAAAAATCTCGAATCGCGTTGCAAAAAAATCCCGATGTAGTTAATCCAACCCATTATATGGCCAGGGAGATATTGCTATTTTGACATGATAATTTGGTTGTTTTACATAGTTGGTACTATGTAACCGAACGTTTTTCTAAGCGTGCAAGGGGCGAAATAATAAACCGTACAAGGTGAAATGAAAAAGGGAAAGCAAGAAAAAACAGACGTGGAAAAGACGTTAGGAAAACAGAGTGAGAATCCAGCCGTGGTAGAGGCGACGAGCGGGAAAAGCGCAAGGTTCGGCGAGGTAAGGGAACGGTGGCGACATCAGATGGAGAGACAGAGAAGTAGAGGAGAGAAGGTAGACGAGGAGCAGGAAGAAAAACAGGGAGGAGGGAACGTAGTCCGGGAACAAAAGGGGCAAGAGGGAAACGAACGAGAAGGCGTAAGGAAAGGAGCGGGGAGATGAGGAGGAGAGCAGGAAGGAGCGAGAGCAGCGGAGTGAGGACGGGGAGCAGTGAAGGAAGAGAGGTAGGAAAACAAACGCACAGAGGATATAAAAGGAACGAAGCTCAAGCCTACGGGAACTTAACGAGATGTGGAAAAGGAAAAGGGAGCAAATGGAGGAAAGGGAACAGGAGGAGCGAAATGTGTTCCAGAAAAGCAGAAAAGTGCAGCGATCGCCTAAAGAGGGGCAGGAGGAAAAAAGTGTGAAGGAGATGATTAGAGTGCTGAGGGACGAGGCCAGAAGAGTGATGGGGGAGGTAAAAGAGCAGGGAAGGGAAGTGAAAGAAGAGATTGGATGGATGAGAGGTGAATAAAGGCAGGCGGAGGAAAGATGGAGGAAGGAAAGAGAGGCGATGGAGGAGAGAATGTGAGAAATGGAAAGAAGGATGGAAAAGGTGGAAAGGCAGGAGCAGGAGATAGAAAAGATGGGCGATAGGCTGGCAGTAATAGAAACAATGGAGAGAGAGATAGGGAGAAGGATAAAGTTGATAGAAAGAAAATTGGAAATGAAGGAGAGGGAGGAGAGAAGAGAGTGATGGTACAATATGGGAAGATCATAATGGAGGGGACAACTTGGTTTTGGGATGAGCAGGAAGAGAAACTAAGGGACTGGAGAGGAAAAGGAAGGGAGGGGGAGCCAGAGGAGGGGACGAGGGAAGAAGAAAGGGGCAAGAGGGACAGGAGAGGGGAAGGAAAAAACAGATTGAGAAGGGGGAAGAAGTGAAGGAGAAGACAGAGAACTAGGGGAAAAAAGCGAAGAGCTTGAGGGTGGTATTTTGGAATGTAGCGGGTCTCGCTAACAAGCATAAGGTGTTTGGAAAGAATTAGAGAAATGGGAGGCAATGATGTTGATCGCAACATGGATAGAGGAGAAAGGATGGGAGAGGATAAAAGAAAGATTACCGAAGGGATAGGTGTGGAAGGCGCAATGGGCGGAGAAGAGGAATAGAAAGGGGAGAGCCAGAGGGGGGATGTTAATAGGAGTGAGATAGGAAATGGAACCGGAAAAAAGGAAAGGAAGGAGGGAATAAGAAGGGGTAATGACGGTGAAGATAGGAAAGGGCATGTACAATAATAGCGGTATACGTGAATGGGGACATAGAAAGAAAGATAGAAATTTTAAGGGAAGTAATAGAAACGCAACACGTAGAAGAAAGGATGCTGGTGGGGGGGGGGGGGCTTAAATACAAGGACGGGAAGAGAAGGAGGGGGTGGAAAGGGGGATGAAAAGGATGAAGTGGAGGGAAAGAAATCGAAGGACAGGAAAATAAACATGGAAGGGAGAAATGATAAGGATAAAATGATATAGGAGGTAGGGTGGGAAATTCTCAACGGAAACATAAAGGGAGATGAATATGGAGAATTCACGTACACAGGGGGAAGAGGGGAGACAGTGATTGAGTACATAATGGGGGATAGGAGGACAAGGGAAGGGGTGAAGAGTGTGCGAGTCGGAGATAGGGTGGAGTCAGACCACCACCCGCTCATAGTTGAGATAAAAAAGGGAAGAAAGGAGAGGACGACACAGAAGGAGAAGAAAATAAATGCAGGAAAAAGAAGAGCAGGAGGAGGGAGGTGGTCGGAGAAGATGAAGGAGGGATACAGGAGGAGGATTGAAAGGACAGAAGGTGGAGGAGAAGAGAGGCAGGAAAGGGTAAAAGAAATAATGGAGAAAATGAAAGAGGCGATGAAGGAGAGCGAAGAGGAAGAGGGTAGAGAGGGGAGGAAAGCAAGAGAAGGATGGTGGGATACGGAATGTAAAGGGAAAAAAGAGGAGGTGAGAAAAGAACTAAGAACATGGTGGAAAGGGGAAAGCACGGGCGAAAGATACAGCGAGAGGAAGAGAGAGTACAAGGAGATGTGCGAAAGGAAGAAGGGGGAGGAGAGAGACAGAATGATAAGGGAAGTAGCAGAAGTGAAAACAGAGAACAAGGTATGGGAAATAGTGAATAGGGGCAGAAGAGTGCGGAAAAGAGTAAATGAGCACATAAAAGGGGAGGAGTCGAAAAAATATTTCGCGGACCTGTTAGGAGGAAAGGAGGAAAGGGAGGAAAGCGGAACAGGAAGTAGAAGGGAAGGAAACGAAGAAGGAGAAATAAGGGAGGAGGAAGTAAGAAGGGCGGTAGAAAAAAGCAGAGAGGGGAAAGCGATGGGTGGGGACGAAATATCAAATGAGGCGTGAAAATGGGGGGGGGGGGGGGAGAGAAGGCGATAGAATGGGCTGCAGAAGTATGCAGAAGAGTATGGCGAGGGGGGGATGGCCAGAAGTGGTAGGAGGGGATCATTGTGCCGATAAGGAAGAAAGGGGAAGGGACGCGGGTAGAGGAGTACAGGGGAGTCACGCTGATGCCTTTCCTATACAAGATATATGCAACGATATTGGCGAAGAAGTTAGAAGAGGTAATAACCTGGAGTAACTTTTTGGACGGAGAAAGGAGTTAGACGGGTGCCCGCTAAGCCCAATATTATTTAATATGCTGATGGCGGACCTGGAGAAAGAGACGAGGAAGGGAGAATGGGGGGAGGGGGTGAAATTGGGAGGCAAGAAGATATACACGTTAGCGTAAGCGGATGACATCGTGGCGATGGCAGAGAGGGAAGAGGACATGGAGAATATGACAAAGAGGATGGAGAGATATTTTGAAGGGAAAAGACTGGAGGTAAACGTAGGGAAAACGAAAATAATGAGGTACAGGAAAGGAGGAGGAAGGCAGAAGGCAGAAGGAGAAGGAATGGAAATGGATGGGAGAGAGGATGGAAGAAGTGAAGGAGTTTAAATATCTAGGATACGGATACAAGAGAAACAGAGGCCAGGAGGCACATATAAGGGACAGAGTAAGACAGGTATGGGGAATAGGGAAAAAGAAATTCGGGAAGGATGTAGGAAGGAGAATGTGGTTATTTGACATGATGGTGTGGACGGTAATGGGATACGGAGCGGAAAAATGGGGGTAGGAGGAAAGAGAGAGGATGTAGGAGGAAAGAGAGAGGATGGAGGCGGTGCAGGAGAGGTATATCAGGTGGGTTTTGGGACTGGATTGGAGGACGCCACGATATATGGTAAGGGAAGAAATGAAAAGGGATGAGATAAAGACGCGTGCAGGTAGGAAAGCATGGAAGTACGAGAAAAAGTTGAGCAATGGACGGGGGAGCGAGGTAGCAAGGCTATGTTGGGAAGAAATAAAGGAGTGGAACAGAAGGGGGGTGAGCGAGCGAGCTAAATGGGAATTAGGAAGAGACGAGTTCAGAAGAGGGGAAGGACAAAGAGAGGGGGCAGAGCAGAAACGGGAGAACGAGGGGTACGAAGGGAAGGAAAAAGCGGAAAGGAAGAAGCAAGAAAGGGAAAGAAGGGAGAGGATAGAAAGATCAAACTACAACAGATGGTACATGGAAATCAGGGTAGAGAGGGTGCCAGAGTACTTAAAAGCGGGCACCCTCTCTACCCTCATAGAGTAAAGGAAGTCATTTCAACACGCCAGAAGAAGAGTACGCGATCTATCTGATAGAATGATGGGTGGATAGGGTCTAGCGTCGTCAATAGTATATAGACGATAACAGAGCACTTAAAGAGCTGCGAGGACCAGGCGGATAATACGGTGTGAATTGTTTACGTTACGATTGATGTTTACACGAAGTCCGCTGGATCAACGTCAGAGAGGTGCGATTAAAGGTGCCCGCGAGCTCGTTGCGTAGGACAATCCCAAACGCGCATGCGCAGTGGTTGACAAGCTCGATCGAAGACATCAGCCAGAGATGATTGAGGCGATCCACGAAATCCAAGAATTTCTGGACGGGGAAAAAACACCTTTTTGGCTGGGTAGCAGTTGACAGACAGTGCAGGATGCAGTGTAAAGGAATGAGCAAAAGATAGCGTGCTCGATCTGGGAAATAAAGACGGCCCGAGGGCAGCCGAGAGGCAGCGAGAGAGATAGATAGATAGATAGATAGATAGATGAATTTTATTATGCCTTAGTACAAGTACTTTAAGGCAAATGTTTGTATAAACAACTTAAAGAATAACAATTTCACTTTCTCTCTACCGCACTTACATATCCGTTTCGCTGGTGAGAAGGTATACACATCGCATTATCTTGTCGAATAGTCCTTTCTCGCATACGCAAACTAAAAATCAAAATTGAAAACCTTACCATTTACATAATAATTAAAGAATAACTGACAGTGCGCACACAACCGCGAAAACAGCGAAAGAACCAAAAGAGGAAAAGAAAAACAAAAAGTACAGCAAGTAATCCAAGTAATCTCAAGCAACAAGAACAAGACCCAGAACCAAAATAATAAGTCAAAACTCAAAACTGGAGACGTCACTATGAGAATTTAAGCTAATTATTTATTTATTTACTTTTTACTTTTTCGTTCTTTACTCTTATTCATCTCGCCTTTCTCTTACAAAAAATCGTTATAGTTTGGAATACACACAACTGTAATCCCACGACAATCATTCGGACGCAAGCAAATGCTCAGAAAATCTTTTCTTGAAAACAGTCAAAGACGGAGATGAGGTTACATCTTCTGGTAATGAATGCCAAAGGTAACAACTAGAAACACTGAATGACTTTCGGTAAATTTCAGTGCGATACATCGGAATGTCAAAGACTTCAGCACGGTGACGTAAGGACCTACGCAATTCGCTATCTGCGCTGCTAAAAAGATCGCGTATTAAAATTAATTACATCGCAAATTAAGATCGCAAATTAAAAACAAACCGAATACATACATTCATCAACCGTTGTAATTTGGTGTTTAGCTCATCTGTTAGATTTTGGTACACTAAAAAACAATAATCGAAATGCGGGAATATCAAAGTGGTAACTAGTTTAATCCTAAGCTCAGCTAATAGCGCGTTTCGATGAAATTTCAATTTGTGAAGTGTAGAGAATACTTTCCGCGATATGTTCGACACTTGTGCATTCCATGATAGATCCGCCGAGAACTGAACGCCTAGGTTTCGTTCAAGATTTACATACGGTAGAGGGGGTTAAGAGCGATGTAAGGTAGCTCATATAGATCTACATTTCTCACTCGAGCGTTGGAACCCAGAACCATCACCTTTGATTTGCCGATGTTAAGCTTTAGACCGTTTGTTTTAGCGAAATTCTAGATGGAATCAACGTCATTTCTGATCTTAATAAGTGCTTGGTCCAACTCTCGAGGGTCGCACACAAGCCAAATTTGTAAGTCGTCGGCAAATACCATGTGCTCGGTGAACGAAAGCTCGATCCCTATGTCGTTTATGAACAACGAGAATAGGAGGGGCCCTAACACTGATCCCTGAGGTACACCTATGTTTGTCTTCAGCCAGTCTGAACAATTTCCCAGCTCATCGATCACGGATTGAGAACGTCCGGTAAGGTATGAATGGACCCAGCTAAACGCAGAATCAGAAAACCCGATACGCTTAAGCTTTTTAAGAAGTTGCTGATGAGGCACAGTGTCGAAAGCCTTACTAAAGTCGAAGGCTTCCCGCCATCTGCAACTCGCCTCACATCATCGCAGATCTTTAGCAAAGCCGTTTGCGTAGAATGTCCACGGCGATAGGCCGATTGTCTACTATCTAGCATGTTATTATTATCCACGAATTCCATGATCTGGTCTTTAATAACCATTTCAAACAATTTCGCTGTAGACGATAGATTCGCAATGGGACGCGTATCGGATGGTGATTCGGGTTTTTTCAACTTCAGCAAGGGCCGGATGTAAGCTATCTTCCATATCATCGGAAAAAGAGCGTTATCGATGGAAGAATTAAAAATGCTAGCCAAGTAATTCACAATATGAGACGCAGAATTTTTCAAGCAAAAGTCCGATATCCCATCAGGACCCGCAGTGAGGGAGAGGGAGACCTTAGTATTTAAAATTTGCTTTAAAATTTAAAATATATTGAGAGAGAGAGAGAGAGAGAGAGAGAGAGAGAGAGAGAGAGAGAGAGAGAGAGATTGATTGATTGATTGATTGATTGATATTTATTATGCCCTAGTTACTAACTATGGGGCAAATTTTTAGCATAAGTATACATATATGTCCTGTTCTCTCTAACATATCTTGCAGAAAACGGACGCCAACATTATGTGTATTATCTGTATTATAATTAATATTAAACGTAATATATAATACGATTTATGTACGGTATAATAATAATATGATACAAAACAAAATAAAAATAACAATTTCACTAAACATATCTTTATACATATCCTAACATGTCGCAAGCACATCTTGCGCTTCATCCAACACGAACAAATGCGCGAAAAGACGTTCCTTAAACACAGGTAAGCAGCGCAAAGCAGTAATGTCAGGTGGCAGGGAATTCCAAAAGTACACCGCTGCGACATAGAATGAGTTTTGATACGTAGCAGTCCGACAGCGTGGAACAAGAAAGTCACTCGGCATTAGCGAACCCCGAGTGAGTCGTGTAGCTGGAGGAGATCTCGTAAATAATTCGGTAAGGTACTTTGGAGCATCATTATATCGAATTTTATGCACCATAATTCCTAAGAAATATAACCTTCTAGTTCGAACGGTCAACCAACCTAGCTTTCGCCTGTATGGAGTAATATGCTCATCACGGCGTAAGTTAAAGATAAACCTGATACAGCTGTTTATGAGCCTCTCAAGTACATTATTGAGTTCGGCCGTGACATCAATGATGACCAAGCAGTAATCTAATATCGGAAATATTAGGGACGTAATCAGAGTAGTGCGTAACTCGCAGTTGAGAGCCAATCGGTGGAATTTCAATTTGTGTAGTGAAAAATTAACTTTACGAGATACTGCAACTACCTGTGCACGCCATGATAGGTCAGCTTCGAAGATGACACCCAAATTTCGCGTTTCTCTTACATATGGTAAGGAAGTTCCACGAATTAAGATGGGGGTTAGAGAATCCAGATCGAGTTGACTGATATATCTATTACTACCTATGACTAGCACGTTGGACTTAGCGAGGTTGAGATTTAACCCGTCTGTAGCAGCGAATTTTGCAATGACCTCAACATCATGCGTGATTTTGGTGATGCCATCTTCTATCTCAGCAGGTGCGCAGCTCAAATAAATTTGGGTGTCATCCGCAAAGACTAAATGCTGCATAAATTCGAGATGCATTCCTATATCGTTTATGTAAAGCGAAAACAGAAGTGGGCCAAGTACTGAACCTTGCGGTACACCAGAAAAAGTCTCTAACCAGTTAGAGCTATGACCTTGGTTGTCTAGAACTGCTTGCGACCTACCAGACAGGTAAGAGCTTATCCAATCCAAAGCACTATCAGTTATCCCAGTGCAACGAAGTTTTGCGAGTAGAATCTCATGAACTACAGTGTCGAACGCTTTACTAAATTCAAATAAGACTAAGATAGTGATTTGCTTTTCGTCAACTGCCTTCCTAATATCATGACTTAGTCGTATCAATGCTGTCTGAGTACTAAACCCTTTCCTATAACCTGATTGTCTTTCATCCTGTATGTTGTGTCGCTGTAGATAAGTCACCAGCTGGTCGTGAACAATCCTCTCAAAAATTTTGGATAGCTCGCACAGATTTGCGATGGGTCTCGTATCAGACGGAGACGATGGCGGATTCTTTTTGAGTAATGGCCTCACGTACGCTCGCTTCCAGGAACTTGGAAAATGTTTATTACTTAAGCATAAATTAAATAGATGTGTGAGATAAGGTAGCACACCCGCCGTAGCGGTAATGATTGCATATGCAGAAACACCATCAGGTCCCGAGGAATGAGAAGGTGACATGCTAGAGTTAATAACTGACCGAACTTTTTCAGCTAAAACGACGGAAAACTCAAAGACCGGTAACTCAGGTTGCCTTTCATCTGACGAGTGAGCGCTTTCCCTAAAATTATTCGCTGGAGGGGTGTTCATGACGGCTACAAACGAACTGTTGAGCTCATCTACATTAAAAAAGTTTAATGGAGATACAGTAGAACATTTGACTAATCCCATCGATCCTAGTTGTTTCCATAATCGAGCTGGATCCCTGATGTTTATCAAGTGCCGCAAATAATACTGGTTTTGAGCCGCTCGCATATCTGCCGCTAATACGCTCCTGTGCTGTCGATAAAGGGCCATACCGAGGATACTCCCGGATCTCTTCGCACGCTTATATAAAGTGTTTCGAACACGGAGCCGTTGTTTGAGATCCGCTGAGAACCACGGAGCTGGTGGTTTGTCAACTTTAAACGTTCGAAATGGTGCGCGTACATCCAATGCATTTAATAAACTATGGCTTATAGTGTCACTATACTGTTCGATGATTTCTGTCGACGTGCTCTCACCAAGCAAGACGGGACAGTTCGCCTGTAAAGCCCTCTCAACATCAGAACAGAACATCTCCGGATTGAATCGTTTAAAGTCCCGACGTGTTATGATACGTCCAGGAGAATTTTTAACCGAGAACATGTAAGCTAATTCTAGTAGATCATGACCTGCAATAAATGGAGCGTCGGTCTTCGCGAATGTATGTACTTTATCCAAGGAATCTACTATAAACAAATCTAACAGCGAGTCAGTAGTAGCCGTGTGATGTGTTGACTCAGTGTTGACAATAAATAGTGCATTAGCTGTTACAAGTTCACGGAGAGACGAGGCCTCAAAACTCGACCTCAACAAGTCACAATTAAAATCGCCGGTTAAAATTATATTGCTATATGCAAAGGAGAATTTTTGGAAATCCCTTACTAAGTTGCTAAATAAACGCCCTTTCGGCCGTCGATAAACAATCGCGCAAAGAAGGGAATCGCCGCCTGGGTGGCATACATCAAGCAATATGTATTCTGGTTCGTTTGAAAATTGAGAGGGAGAAGCCGCAAGAACTCGTACTTTGAGCGAATTATGTACGTAGCAAGCTACGCCCCCGCCTTGCTTGTCTTCTCGATCGTTTCGAAAAAGGTGGTAATTATCAATCCTGAGCAGCTCGTCCGGTATCAGTGCATGAAGCCAAGTTTCAGAAATGCAGATGATATGAAAGAACTTATCCGTTAGCAAAGCCTTTACCAGATGGAGGTGAGCACGCAAGGAGTTAGCGTTAAATTGAGCTATGTGGAGCTGATTTACGTTTGAAGGTGAGGTGGTAGCACTCACCTTCGCCTCAAAAACTTCCTGCACCAATGGGAGTCAATTCATTTTGGCGAGGTCTTGGTCGGAGCTGATTATGATCGCTGGGCTGCCATCTTCCTTTCGTGCTCGAATAACTCCCGACTGAACCCACGTGTACTTAAAATTTGCTGTGACCGCTCTAGCCTTAGTTTTTCGATACAACTGGTACGTGGCTGATGATAAAAACTCATTTAGATATATACGTCCTGGCTGATCCGTACCGAAAACGTCACGGATGAAGAGATCTTTTTTTGCGCGTTTTTTTCCAATAATGTGATCTCGAACTGCCGTGGATTTTAGTGTTAATAAAAGCGACTTAGTACCCGTTACACCACGGGATTGGCTGCTTTCGCCGATAACAGAGTTTCCTTTTTTTACTAGGACCCGAATGTCTAAGACATCACCAAAAAGCTCCGGGATACCCAACGCATCAAAAACTTTTTTGACCAGACTTTCATGTCCCTCGGAAGACGCGAATGGGATGCCAGATAACGTAATCCCTGGCGAAGTTTGAACTGGAGTAGTCCCTACGACGGATCGTAACAAATGAAGGTCACGTTCTAGACGTGCATTGCTGGCTTCAAGACGTGCATTGCTAGTTTCAAGACGTGCATTGCTAACCTCAAAACGCGCTATAGCTTCATCATGCTTCTCAACCTTAGCAACGAGTTCGGGTAGACTATCCAATTTTCTTGCAATATCATTGTTAATATCAGTTTGCCTTTGTATAGTTTCTGATAGTTTTTTGTTCGCGGCATTAGTTTCGTCATTAATCCGGGTTTGTCGTTGCATGATCTCCGATAGCTTTTTGTTTGCGGCATTAGTTTCACTCATAGCATCGATCATTTTATTAATTAATGTTTCATCTCTCGCGCTTGCCATTTTATCGTCGTTTGTAGTGATATCAGGCGTGACTACAGCTAAAAGTGTGCCAGACGTATTATGATTTTTGTTACCCTCAATTTCCACTAAATTTTCTCGCTCCCGATAGTGTTCGGAAGTTGTTGCTTCGCCCGATTTTTTTGCAAGTTTCTTTTTTTCGCGATAATCTATTGCAGAAGTTTTTAAGTTTGCTACACAACAAGTAGAAGCACTCCTATATGTTAAATAGGCTACGCAGCATCCCGGATGAAATTTGCTACCACAGTCGGTACAGATTAAAATATCGCCCGCTATACGACGCATACACTTGAAACACAGCCGTGGCGATAGAGGCATGCGATATAAGCGTTAGGGACGTGGTGCAAAGCACAACAGGCAGAAGCACTCCTATACGATTCGTAGGCCACACACCACCCTGGGTGAAATTTACTACTGCAATCTTGGCACACAAGACAATCGCCTACTTTGCGACGCAAGCATTTAAAACCTAAACGTGGTGGTAGTAGCATAAGTCGAGGGAAATAGCTAGATATATAGCCACAACATTTAATGAACGATGTGCCACTCGAGCCTCGTGATAACTTATCCACGCTAGCTGATGTATCGACCGTGAGAAAGTGAGTTTATGATCGCTATTCTATAATTATAATTATACGCACGATGTGTGGCTTAACGTTGAAGCGCTGGGTGGGGAGTGGTGGCACGCAGTCGAGATGAGCGCAACGTTGACTCGTAGAGGTGATAGCGACGGGATTCGCCTTGTTATTTCGTGCGATACGCCTGAGTGAATAGCGTAGGTGCGATATCTGATAATACGTCCAGTGATGCGATGTATTCAATCCACAAACATATGTCCAAGAGTGATGAAACCGGTAGACAAAGATGGCATCTAAGCCGTGCCGGAAAAGGTCCGAAAACTTTCTACCGATTTTTCTACGCAGATCTTGCTCGAAAAGAACGGACGATAGTGCAGGCGGTAGAAAGCAATTTTGTGCGTGCTTTGATACTGCAAAGAAAAACGCCCGCGGGCAGTGGACAGCAGAATCGTGTTCAAAATGTGGAGCTCACAAAATGCGTGACAGGTAGACTCACCGGAGAAGAGAGAGAGAGAGAGAGAGAGAGAGAGAGAGAGAGAGAGAGAGAGAGAGAGAGAGAGAGAGAGAGAGAGAGAGAGAGAGAGAGAGAGAGAGAGAGAGAGAGAGAGAGAGAGAGAGAGAGAGAGAGAGAGAGAGAGAGAGAGAGAGAGATAAAAGCATGAAAGTACCCTGCGCGTCTTGGATGATGCTGTACATAATACCTAGTAATTCAGGTGGTAAGTGGCCTTCATTATAGTACGACCTCAGAGTCAAAAAGATGGGAGTACAAGCAAGTTTTGAAAATAGAGAGGCTAGGAGAGGAGGTTACATGAACGGGTAGGGAATGCCAGAGATAAGCGGCTGATAACCGAAAGGACTTGTGAAGGGTGGACGTGCGGTGAATGGGGATATGAAAGATGGGAACAGTAGTAGAGGATGCAAGCGATCGCTGGGAGCGTCGAATAGTCGGATTAATAAGGGGAAGGAGGTCCGAGAGGTAGCTGGGACAGCCGAGGTGTAGTATACGATAAATAATGATACCCAAAAAGTACTGTCGACGACTTGAGACAGAGAGCCACCGCAGTCTGCGACGATGCGGTGTGATAGGCTCGTCACGCCTGAGATTAAATATGAAACGAATGCAACAATTTAAGAGTCGTTGTAGTTTAGTGTTTAGTTCGTCAGTTAAGTCATGGAAGACGAGACAACAATAGTCTAGGTGAGGGAAGATGAGCGTGGTAATCATTTTTATGCGGAGTTGAACGGACAGAGAATTTTTATGATACTTAAGTTTGTGGAGCGAGGAGTGAATTTTCTGAGAGACGAGAGAAACGTGTTTAGACCAGGAAAGGTTGGATGAGAGGTACACACCGAGATTCAGAGTCTCTTTAACGTAGGGAAGTGGGGAGAAATTGGAGAGGATGGGTGGGCAGATTGATAGATCTAATTTGTGTACGTTGGCATTGCTGCCAATTATCATAGCTTTCGACTTATTGGTGTTCAGAGATAGACCGTTTGCACGGGCATAGTCGGTTATAACATTAACATCATAGGTGATCTTAGCTATTGCTGCATTTCTATCAGCGGGGTGACAGTGGAGATAAATTTGGGTGTCATCGGCGTAGATCATTTTACTAGAGTACCTCAGGTTGGTACCGATGTCGTTAAGGTAGAGAAGAAAAAGTAGAGGTCCCAGGACAGAGCCCTGGGGGACACCTCTTGTGGTGGAGAGCCAACCTGAAGCACCTCCAATCCCGTCGACCACTGACTGACGGCGGCCAACGAGGTAGGAGAAAAACCATTTAAGGGCCGAGTCAGAGAAACCCAGTGCTTTAAGTTTCAATAACAAATTCAAGTGGGGGACGGTGTCAAAAGCTTTACTGAAATCAAAAAGGACAAGGATCGTAAGCATTTTTTTATCAATAGCCAGTCGAATGTCATCGGTGACCTTAAGAAGGGCAGATTGAGTGTTGAACGTTTTACGAAATCCAGACTGATAGGGTTCAAGTAAGTTATGGAGGTTGAGGAAGGGAATAATTTGATTGTAAATTAATCGTTCAAAGAGCTTAGATAATTCGGGTAGATTAGCTATCGGCCTCGTATCTGCTGGGGATTTGGGTTTATTGACTTTGGAAAGTGGGCGAATAAATGCGAGCTTCCAAGCCGAGGGAAAAAAGGAGAGGTTGATCGAGGAGTTAAAAATCTGAGTTAGGGATGAGATTATAGCATTAGAAGCTTTACCAATACAATATTGCGAGATACCATCCGGTCCATCAGCGAGAGAAGTAGATGTGAGTGATTGAACGAGACTACGAACAGAATCCTCTGAAATAGGAACGAAGGTAAAAATATGAATATGAATAGGTTGGTCGACTTGAGAGATAGAGGTTAGGAATAGATCGTAATCTAATGGAGCGTCCAAGCCAGATATAGAAGCGTAATAAGAGTTGAGTTGATCAAGCGAGAAGAAGTAAGCGGGTGAAGAAAGTGTCGGTCGAATAAGCCCAAGGTTAGACAGTTCTTTCCAGAGACGCGCAGGGTCCGTGATACTTTGTAATCGATCCATAAGGTACACCTCCTTAGCCCGCCTGAGCTCAGATGTAAAACGATCCCTAACTCGCCGATTAATAGCAAAACCCAAGGGGCTATTCGTTCTTTTAGCTCGTTTATACAGCGTGTTCCGTTCTTTTAGCAGATTTTCGAGTTCTGTGGTAAGCCAAGGCACGGGGGGCTTATGAGCAATAAAAGTGCGCAGAGGAGCATGTGAGTCGAATGTAGTAGTGATCGAGCGAGAGAGGTGAGAAATGTAATCATCGAGAGAGTTGGGAGAGTGGAGTATAGAAACAGGAAGTATTCCTAATAACGATTGTAGAGAAGCTTGGAAACTCATATTGTCGAAATGCTTGAGACAGCGGCGCCGTAGTATACGTGGCTCAGGCGGGGGTAAGGCAAGCTTAAAACTAAAACTAATACTATCGTGCCCCGCGATAAACGGTGAAGGTGACTTAGCAAAATTAATAAGCTTATCCTTACTGTCTAAGATAACTACATCCAACCAAGAATCGCAGTAGGATGTGTGATATGTAGAATCGGAAGGAACGAGATACAGAGAGTGAGAAGATATAAATTCCTTAAGAGCAAAAGATTCAACGTTATCTGTGAGAAGATTCGAATTTAAATCGCCGAGAATAATTATGTTATCATACGAATGCGCAAAGCGGTTAAAACTACGAGTGAAGTCGCTGAATAGTTTAGCCTTGGGTCGCCGGTACATTAGAGCAAGTAGCAAAGGATGGCTGACTGGGGGAGAGGGTGAGATATCTAGTAGCATATATTCTGGGGAGTTACTAAACATACTCGGTGAGTACTCAAGAACACGGGTCTTGAGAGTATTATGGATGTAACATGCAACCCCTCCACCAATTTTACCTTCTCTATCATTTCTTAGTAGGTAGTAATCTTTGATTTCAGCTAACGAGTCATGAATGCCTTTGTGCAGCCAGGACTCAGAAATGGCAATGATGTGATAAAAGTTTGAATTAAGGAATAATTTTATATAATCAAGGTGACCAAGTAGAGAATTAGCGTTAAAATAAAAAACTTTAAGGCAGTTTGCGGCAGTGTGATCAGCTATTGGAGAGTGAAAGCGCGGTCGGGGGACTGGCGTGCATCGTGGGATGGTATTTGCCTGCGGGAGTCAGGTCAGCTTGGCCAGATCTTCGGGTGACTGGATTAAGAGAGTTGGCTGCCCGGTGTCCTTACGTACATGGATGCGACCGTCACGAATCCATATGAATTTATAACCTAGCGATGGGATACGCATTTTTGTTTGACGCAGAAGCTTGTAGTACTCAGACGGGAGAAGCTCATTCAGGTAAATTTTTCCTGGGAGTGAAGCATTGAATACTTCGGAGTTTAGGAGATCGCGCTTGGTACGTTTCGCGGTGATGATGGTATCCCGGACGACCGAGGAAGTAAGCTTGACTACTAGGGACAATGCCTTGACCGGGATAGACTGCTGGGAGGCGGAAGCTTGGTCGGTAGTCGCCAGGTCAACTTTTTTAGCCATGACTCGAACATCAATTATGTGAATTGCAAGATGAGTCACACCAAGGGCCGCGAAAACTTTGAGTACCATATCATGAGGAGTAATGGGAAGCCCGGACGGCAGGCCACCAACCAAGAGCTCACCAGTTTTCGATTTCTGGGAAGAGATTTCATTTTGAAGCTCAGCGTTTAACTTCTCCAGCTCAATTATCCGCTCGGTATTTGAGTTAGCATGCGTCTTGAGTTTGGGGATTTCACTGAGGGCAAGATTTAGTTTTTCGATAGCCAGACTTTGTTGTTCAGCAAGTGCAGTTACTTTACTATTAGTTTCACGAATTATGGAAGCTAAGGAATCAAGGGTTATAACTTGAGCAGGGGACGATAATGGTGATAGAAATCCGTCCATATTGGAGTAGGGCAAGATGGTAAGCGTCGGCGAAGATAGTTGAGAACGGCAACACGAGTCAATAGCAGAGCTGACAAGGTAGGATTTCGCACAACCCGGATGAAATACTCGTAGGCAAATCGAGCAAGATTTCGAAAATCGCGCAATAGTCTTCTTGCATTTAGAACACTCACGCGTCATATAGCGGGTACTGTGTTAGCATCGTAGGCGTGAAGGAAGGCGAGGCCTGTTTGATCGGCCGCTGGATCAGTAGAGTATTCAGCGTCAACGTACGGGCCGTAGTAGCGGGCGGGGCGGATAGAAGTGCCCGATACACAAGAGCGGTGAGACGTAGGTAAACGATGAGACGTTGGTAAACGATCCGAGCGATGTTTGTATGTAGGCCGGTGTATCGATGGATCGTTATCACACGTCTGAGTCGATGTTGATATAAGAGCTCGCGCCCGCGCACGCGCGGAGGAGATGAAGAAATGGCCAGAGATGTAAACAGGTATCACTCACACCACAAGACGTACGTAGGAATGTGCTGGAGGCTGGTAGTGTGTGGGCGAGCGAAGAAAATCGATTCGCCGATGACAAGTGAGGTTATGACAGCAATTCCCAATTAGAAAGATTCCACAGCTCGGGTCCAGGTAGTAAAGCGGTGGAGAGTGATAAAAAACGGTGGATAGCAGTAAGTTGCATGCTATGATCCTGCAAAAAAACCGCCCGAGGGCGAAAGAGTGCAGTATCGGGTCGAAAAATAGTGAGGCCGAAGCGAGTGCGACTGAGTGTACTCACCGCGAG